>JANIEX010000070.1:0-69969 GCA_027627405.1 Leucocoprinus birnbaumii
CATCGCTAAATGCACTGGGGTTGTTGTTCACATAGTCTGCCAAGCAATTCGTGTGAGCGAGAGTCGAAAATGAGGTTCAAATCCACATCACCGACACAGGTAGAAGGGCATCCGCTGTTGCCGTAGACGGCACCTGCCCAATCGCCACCTGAGAATCACTTCTTAGTCCGGAGATACCAAGATCACAATGAAGACTCACAGAATGTTAGATTGATCAGGATGTTATGTTCATCGAAATGTGAGTTGATGTCGCAATTGGTGTTGGGGAAATTAGCAGCAGGGGTACCCTGCAGAGAAAACATTGAGCAAGTCTTCTACGTTTCCGAGGACACTCTAAGGGCTTACCCAGTTATCGGGGTTGACTGTAGATGCACCATTTTTAACTTCACTGGGGACTGATCCAGAATTTCGAGGCCAGAAGAAAATATTGATTCCTGCTGATGACCGCTCAACAGCATACCTGAGTGAGAGCATATGACTGAGGGCTGACAAGATCAGAGGATATGACAATGCACATACCATCCACCTCCGTTGGCGTTAAATGGAGGGCCGTAGCTGTTAGATACTCCAGTGAACTGAACACCGCATCCAGTGTTTCCATTGTCAGCGGCATTGCAGTCTAATGATGTTGAAGTCCTAGCTCGGGGTCAAAATGCTGAAGAGAGCGTCAAGGACAGTAGCCCATAAAGGACTCTCACCCTGTTTGAGTTCGTGCGGAAGGCATGGTGCAGCCTGCGAGTACTTAAGTTAATAAACGGTTTCAGAAGTGTGGACTCAGGACTGGAATTACCGGCTCCAGTATGAAGAGTGGCGGCGTTGGGAGTCTGATCATTGACACCCTCAACAATGTCGATTTCGCCCTACAAGTCTGTTAAGGTCTCTATTGAAATCTTATGTCGGAATCTACTCACCCCGTTAGGCCACTGAGCCTCATTTGTCTCCCAAATGGCTGGCCATGTTCTAGCAAAAGAATGAGCTTCGTTGATGATCTAGTGGAGCCTTCGAAGACTTGCCCGCAACCTTGAGGCATGTGATGAACATCGAATCTATAGATAGATCAGACTCCGTCATATACTGTCGACAGATAATCAGACTCACACAGCGACGTGAGTAGTGTAGGTTTTCTGGGACTTAATTCTCACTGAGTTCCTTCCAGGACCGCTCGGGTTGAGGACCGTCGTGTGGTCTGCGCGGATGATGAAGCTAGTAGAACTAGCTTGCTGCACCAGACCCTGCGACTCCGCAGTGGATTGATCAACATAGTTTCTATTCCGACGTCTATTAGTGTTGAATCACAAAAGTTATTTGTCTGTGACATACACCCGCCCATGGGTTGGATCAGCAATGGCCTCAAATTCGAAGAAACTGAGGAACGATGACGGGACAACTGTGTCAGATAGAGAGTAGGTGGCCGCGTTAACGGAAGCGAGGACTGAAGACAGAAGAAGAGCAAAAGAAGCCTTCATGACGATGTCTTGAATAAAAGATTTCGTGAAGTCCGAACAGTGGAAGCAGGGTGGTAAGACCTGGCAAACCGCAAGGAAAAAATGGCGGCTTTTATACACTCAAAGTTTTCCAGAAAAATAACTGAACATGAAACATATTTCCGTTGTGCCGTCATGAGTACCTGTTGAATGTCGGGATAAATGAGCCTGATATCGCGCAGTGACGCGCTAGGAACTAGGCGCAAAGTCACGGATGGAAGCGAAAAGGGCATGAAAATAGAGTGAGGACGTGGGACTTTATTCTCCCACTCTCGTAAATAGCATACAGCACAAAGTGAGAACTCGGCAGTTGCATATGGTTCAGCCACGATACCGTAGCGGACTCAGATACGGATACTCCAACAATCTTTTATTGGATATGATAGACATGCGCAACACATCTCATGTGGTCGTTAAGTCCGTCCACGGCCTTTTGTCGACTAAGAGGCTGTGTCACTTGATCTAATCTAAGCGAGAGCAGATATACGCCTGGTTAGATATTGACCACTGCGCGAGTGTTGTGGGCACAGCAAGTTCCATCGCCCCGATGATAGTTACTACAGAAGGAGGTTGCTCTGTACCAAGTATGGCAGCATCTACCATCCACACTTGCCCGAGAATAGGAAACATCTCGCTGTATGTACCGTGGTTGGCGCCAAGAGCAAAGTGTATCGTGAATTCATGAGCACTCGATTGGAGAATGGCCTCCGCTCGTAGTCTCAGATTCTGCACATGGCCCAGACAGCGACAGGCCATCTCGGAGCTACTCTGGTTTGTATGCGACCTCGTCTCATATGCTCTGGTGGATACCTGAAGAATTTCTCAACAATGTTACCGCATGTGCTTTTGCCTCATGGTTACAGGAAAGACTTTATTTACTCAAACGATGCTATTTAGGACACTCGAAAATCCGAAGATCTGTAGTCAGCCGCGGCTTAAGCAGTCTTGTGACGGTGCTGCAGCTTCTTTCTGCTCTCTGCTTATGGTCACCTTTTCGCTTGGTTGAGTACACATGATTTGATGGCAGGTGACCCAACTTGAAATTAAGCCTTATGATGGGCGAGTCTCTCTGTAGAACTTCCTGACGTCGAGGATACTTCATCAGGAAGTTTATCCGAGGTTACGGTGTGTTCACTGTTTAGACTAGATTCGCTGACTCGGACGAGGATGATGACTTGTATGTAGCATTTTCAAATTCATCGCCTCAGGAGCCATGGCAGTCATGATGGAGGATGGGATTATTCCGAGTTTTATGCGAGGCAAGCAATCGTCAATGGTTCGTACTACAGATGAAACGCTCGATGATGATTGGAATATATTGACTAACATTTCAGACGATATAGAGTCGGGAGCAGTAGTAATGTCAGTAGCTGCCGTGAACTCGCCATCGGTGGCAAGAATCGATCAAATTTATTTCAATTGAGGTCCCATGGTATTCAGCAATCCAAAAGGGTTTATCCCGGGCTCAAGCAGAGTGTTGTACCCAGAGCTGAAGATACTCCGACATTGACTCTGACATAACATAGCAGGTATTCGTACATCTGCTTTCCTTACGATCGACTGCGGAAGGCTCTGAGCCGACAAGTCCAACTCTCAGGAGTCAGAACACGCTGTTGAAGACTCGAGCCGAAAACGAAGTTTACGCTCATGCTGTAAGCCCATCCCTCGAAACGTAGAGCCACAAACTAAGGGCCCTCGACAGAACCTCTGCTTCTAGATACGATCACGAATGACATGTACATGGCATAATATGTCCCGCTGAGCCCTCCTCACTGCTGTAAGTATAGAAACACTACTATTGCTATGCAGTTCTTGTAGCTATGACTCGGAGTAAGTGAAGCCTCATCGTCTCCAGCATCTCTCACTGATGAATCCCGAAGCGTTCCTAGCCCGTTGCCATGTCTATTTTTATTACTACCCTTCCTCAGCATTAGTCCTCAACGGTCTCTCATTTTGGTATTGGGCCGACGGCGACATATCCCGGGAGACACAGTAGCCCGCACCATCGAGCGAGAAGAGGGAGACCCAAGTCAGGTCGATGTTAAATTATTCAATGCTTGAACCGGGGGGTACGGCCGCTGGACTGTCTAGGGGTTCTGGAGTTTGAGTGATTTCCTCCAGGTTCGTCATGTTCGTGGACGGTATTGTTGCTACTTATCCTTAAGCATTACTTTGGGAGACTTCGATGTTTCAAGGACTATTGAGTGCTTGATTAGGAGCTTACGACGTGCATGAGCCTCGATATAGGATTTTAGCGGCTCCCGTACGATGGATGTAAAAACTTGTGATTTCGCAACCGAATTCGTCTGCTACGGCTTCTTACGAAGGCCACATGGACCTTCGACGACAATCATCATGAAACTCACGAACATCATTGATGCTTTTAGTAACCCATAGATTACCGACTGTTTTATATTCAATGAAGTCATTGGAATGAGAATGCGCAGATCTTTGCTAGCAACTCATGATAGAGCAATTGTGGCGAACCACGCGACCGGCTACCGAGACGCATGTCAAAATTCGATCATCACAAGGTCGTGTATTCATCTCCTGCTGCGCTTCGGTTGGTGCGGTTGGTGGCGCAATGAACGCCACATCAGTCCATTTTGGACTACTTGAAAGTCGCAGAGCGGAGACAGGGATCGTACCTGGTACTGCTGTCAGCTGGATGTGAATTTCAATCGCACAAGACGCATGCATGTGCTGAGACTTCTAGCAGCTTGGAGCCGCGACGTAGCTTCGGAAATGACGTAGGACCACATGTAGCCTCGTCCATTACCCGTATACTGATATGCATGCCTGCTAAGATAGATCTCTAAGTTTACGATGACTGGTGGAGCTCATGCGCATGGCATCGACAGGCATCACGGTTGACTTCGCGTAGCTACACTCCCGCATTAAGGCCATTTATCCGAACAAAGGGTACAAGAGCATAGATTACTACGAGAAATATGATGGTGTGCAAGGGAAAATTAGACAGGTATAAGAAGTAGATTATACAACAGCTTTCTCATATTCGTCATGATGGTTGTGCTCCAAAGAACCACGCCGCCGCCTGTCGACTGCCAGAATCCTCAAGCAGATGCCCAAGCGTACGATGAGGAATACAATTATCTGCCCCGCGGCGATTCCTAAGATGTAGGCTGCAAGTAGGGCACCTTCTTTTTTCGGGTCAAGGAAGGCGTAGGCTGAATCAAGTGAGGATCGCTGTATCAGCATGCTATTTCGTAAAGAAATCATTATGAAAAGAAGACGTACGATAGAAACCTTGAGTCGAGTGAGTTATGTATGCCACGCCGAGGTATAGCCCCAAAGTAACAATTGTGCAGGGTAATTGGATGTATCGCAAGGGCGGAAGATCGGTGAGGAGAAGCTCAAATAAGGCAAAGACGGAGTTCATGATGTGCTGGGAGACGTTTGTCCATGCTAATCCAATTGAGAGTGAGTAACTGGAACGTCTCCAGGAGAGGAATCAAGGAACATACAGTTAAATCCGTCGGAAAAGCTCCCTGAGCTAGCAAGTAGAACCCAGTATACAATTGTCACAATGAACGCTGAGTGACCATTCACGTGTCAAATTTGGCATTTCCAATATAGCGGAAATAGCTCACGAAAAGTTGCAATCGTCGTGTAGAGGTATTCATGCAGAAAACCGAAGATTCGGGGCCATGATTGGAGCGGATACCGTGGCTCTTCACCGTTCTTCAGGGCATTTGCAAATGCAACTGTCTGTACTCCAGAGGCCCAAAGCCAGGCAGTTAGGCCAATGTAGGAGAGATGGGTGAAATAAGAAAAGTATCTGCAACGCGTTGCAAAAGCCCACAAGTGAGTACTCGCCGAGAAACAGTAGAAGGAAGGCAGAAAGAGACTCACGTGTCGGCAATCTCAAGTCGGACGCCATCATAAATCAGTACCACAAGGTTTGTGACCAGCGCATAGAATCCAAGTAGAAGACGAATAGAGCCAAGAGTAGAAGACGAGAACAAATAGGACGTAACGTATCTGTTCTTTGGGTCGAATTTCTGAGAGGGATATGTCGCCTCAGGCATCGTCCGACAAGATGAAGGTAAGAGGCAAGAAGCAGTGCCAGCAGAGATTCAGGAGCAATAGCCTTCGGAGCTTTGTCCATGTGGACCATCATCCTGTGCGGTGTGCCTGATTGTTAGCGCCGAAGGTAAGTCTCGCAATAACAATTCAGTGTATTTTCAAAGAACTCTCGGTGTTGGCTAGGGACAGAACGAGTGATCTCTCTATATAGTGCTACGCCCTGTAGCAGTGCCACGATACTAAAAACAACATGCGTGCCAAGCTATGATTGTCAACTTCGTACAATCACTGGATAAGCACGGCATCAATAGTGCAACTATATACAAAACAAAAGGAAGCGAGTCACGTGCAAACTGTTTGTGCGTGCCATGCCAGGCTACCTTGGACTCTACCCATGTGTCTCTATGCGTTGAGCTCCTCGCTTCTCTGTGATAGGTGAGGAGAGAAAATTCCCGGGTTTCGATGGGAGTATCTAGAATCTGAGCCTTTATGGCAGACGGTGGCTATCAAAGGCAACATTAGTCAGCGATCAAACTCTATTTATCGAATTAAATTGCCGACGCGTTCATTGTTCAACAACGCGACTCCTCTCAAAACTTATCACCACCATGAACGAACGCTACTCGACTAATCCTATATTTGACGACTGTCCCGGCGTCATCATAGACAAACCTCTGACTCAGGAGGCTCTTCTCAACCTTGTCAATGCCGCCGCCGAAAACACGACCAATACCAACCAAACAGACAAACCAGTCGTTCTTCATGTTCACCCGGATTTGATCCCAGATATTCTCGCCGGTCTTCCTATATCTAACGACCCAGGCGACTGGGAGCAGGTTAAAAAGGCGAAGCATGAATTTGAGGAGCGGCTTCGAGAACAGGAAAAGGCTGAACAGGAGAAAGAAGAGTCGGATCGCGAGTTTTGGAAAACAATTCTTAGTGTTCCAGGCGTTCAGACGGTTCCTATGGACTTACCGAACCGTGACGTACGGACCGTCTCAGTTCCTCTCCAGAAACTCGAAAAATGCCATCAATGTGGTGCCACTCAAGGCCTTCGCCTCTGCAACTCTTGTGCATCGGTATTTACTTTTCTCTTAGACCATATTCCTTCCATTCACAAAATTATTGCATAGGCCGTGTACTGCTCTCCAGAATGCCAGAAGAAAGCTTGGAAAGAACATAAAAAGCTGTGTGGTACGCGTCTCGTTCGTAACGGTCACACTTCTCGTCGAATAACGTGGCATTCCAGCCCACAGCCACCAAATCAACCTCAAGAATTTCCATCCGTATATTGCGTATCTCTTTGAAAACCTTCGAAGGAACAGGGATCCAGGCATACCCGTCCACCATTCCTTTGGGAGAAAAATCATCAGTGCTACAGTTCCTCGTGTCATCAAGTCTTCCTGCCCGACCGAAGTCGTACGCCACAAGGTGACTCTCGGCGGTGACCACGACCTTGCGTATGGCTATGGGCTTCCGACATGGTGGAAAGGCAACGATGACCGCGATCAAGTTATGAAACTGTATTATCAGGCTATCCGCGAGGTTCATATCCCGGAGTTGACCGCTGCGATCTGCATGACACTCCTCGCAGAGATATACTCCTCTGATTTTGCGCGGAACATGGATGATATGTTCGGAGGCGACGTAACACCCCAACTCGCAAACGAGAAGAAGGACAAGTACGATCAGAAGAAACCATGCTTCAGATTGGAGTACGGCAAGCGACCGATTTCCGATTTTGGTATCTGCAGAGGCAGCATTCGCGGCACGGAGAACGCTGTTCAAGTCTGGGACTACTATGATCCCCGTACCGGGAAAGTCACGACCCTCACTGATCCCGATAATTATTACTGGCTATACTTCAAGACTCTTACGGGTGAGGAGCTTACTCTTGACTGTTGCAGCTACAGCTTCGGCATGGAAGCCTTCGTCGACGCATCCTCTTGTGTCCACAAGCTCCCGGAGCACATGCGTGTAACCTTGAGCGCTCGTTGTCCGGCTTTCTTCCGAACGCGCCAGGACCAGACTCACCAACCATACGATCTGGTCGAGGAGAAGCGATTCTCGGTCATGCACAATACTCGACTTCACGATGCTTTGACTACACGTAGCCCACAGGATGAGACTCCAGAGCAGAAAGCGATCATTCGGGATTTCCTAAACGAGATGCTGGGCCGGCAGTGCACTGAGGACGAGGAGGAAAAGGTCCGGTCATATCGGCTTCATGCGACTGTTAGCGTGAATGAGGTTCTCAGCCAAGGGTATTGGAAGGAGTGGGACAAACCGGTCTTGTATAGAGAGAATCCGTTGGATCGCTTCGATGCTACTCGGAAGACTATGTTGAGAGGAGCTCCTGCGGCGCCGAGACTTTGTATGACTGTAAAATCCGATGGATTCCCTGGTAACTGAGGCGCCACTGTACATCAGAAAATCAGACCTTATTCATAGTCAGATACATAATACATGAGCTAACACTCTGAGGTACTACCCGGTATTACCTATTTGCGAGACGAGTCCATAATACATATTTTACATCAGTGAAAATCAAGAAACACACTTCGCCCTAGTCTTATCAATTAACTGCCCTACCGATAAGTTTGTCCAGAGTTGCTAGATTGTGTACTGCCTTTTTGTTTCGAGGAGGACAGACTTTATCTAGCCACTCGTAATGAGCCTGAACAGACGCCGAATCCTTGAACAGCGTCTGAAGATCCGACCAGCCATTCGTTCCTCCCTTCAACAGGTTCTCGCGAAATACTGCCGGCTTATCCCACTCTCTCCAATAACCTCCAGTCAGAACCTCATTCAACACAGCTGTGGAATGCATCCTATAGCTCTTCACCTTTCCCGCTTCTTTATCCGTACACTTGCGACCGATCACCTCGTCGTAGAACTCACGGATTATCTCTGCCTGCATGAGGTTTTCGGTATGAGGGGTACGTGTCGAAAGCGCTGAATGTAGACGCTTGTTATGCATGACGGATATTCTCTTCTCTTCGACAAGGTGATAAGGGCGACGATGTTCTTCCTGAGATGTATGAAAGAAAGCGGGAATGCGAGCGGATTCAACGGATCGGACATATGATGGAAGTTTGCCGATGTAGGGGCCAGCATCGACAAAAGATTCCATGCCGAAGGAGTAGCTACAGCAATCGAGCGTGATAAGATCGCCCCGAATAGTCTTGAAATAGATCCAATAGTAGTTATTTGGGTCAGTCAGAGTATGGCGAACGTCATCTCTTGGATCATAGTAAGACCAAACTTGAACACAGCTTCGTTTACTCTGGATTTTGCCTCGACAGATACCAAAGTCTGATATAGGACTTTGACCGAATTCGAGTCGGAAGCATGGCTTGGGTCCATTTGTGGAATCAGTTAGACTCGCGTAGTCTGTAGAATATATTTCTGCGAGAAGAGTCATGCAAATGGCGGTCGTCATCTCGGGAATCGTGATTTCACGAAGGGTTTGGTAATAGATCTTAAAGATATCGACAAATTTGATATCGTGCTGGTTCCAATGCACGAGGCCAAATGACGTGTCCATGCCCTTGTGCTCCTCGCCCAGAACCACAGTGTGGTTAAGAACTTGAGAGGAACGGCTAGCCCTTCGCACTTTGGGGACAGGAGCGTCTAAGATCTTTCGCGAATGTGCAGGATGATCAAAATCCTTTGGGTTGCTGACTCGTCGAAGGTACTCGAAGAGAAATGCGATGATGGGATAGAAGGTTTTGAGGTTGATCTGGTGACTTTGGGCTGTTTGAGATCAGTAAAGTGTAGTTAGGAAGTCGAGATTGAAACTTACCGCATGAGCCCCTGTGATTCTTCCAAGCTCTCTTCTGACAAGTAGAAGAGCAATAGATCGCCTGTCATGGGTTCCATTGACCCATATTCATGACTGCATGGATAGAGGAGGCTTGAAGTTGACATACAGATGCGCAAGAGCTGCAAACGCGGAGGCCTGTAGTAGCTCCGCATTCCTGACATTTGTCCAATTGCTGTAAAGGGACGAAAATACGGCGAGGCTTTCGCTCTGGCATGACCAGGCGCTCTATATGTGTTTCTGACCAAGTATGAGGAAGACATAATGATATTCAAGAGATGAAGTTACTTACTGCCACTGAAAAAGTCATCGCTGACGCAGACGCCTGGTGGGATGGACATCGTTCAAGGATGAAATGCGAGTGCCTCATGGGACACAGCAGAAGATCAAGAACAATGCTGAGTTTAAATTAGACGATGCCTTCCAAGTTCATTGAAACTCCGTTCGACCCCTTAACGAGGCCGTAGCGTGATTTCTGCATTCTCTCAACCTAGTCCACGGCCTGAGTTAAGGTTCAGCCTGTTAACGAACGCCAGATCCCCTCGGCTGTGACACCGATTTTATGCTCATTCAGACTCCACAGCTTTCAGCAACCACCATCATGATGGCGATAACAGCTCATGTCAACCTTTACATTTATCTATGTTCGACGTCTAGAAAATTGCACACCTGCTGGTATCTGGGATGTGAATGGAAGGACTTGAAGCAGCGACGGGTGGTAAATGAGTCGCTGAGTAATTATATTCTTAGCACTCAGCTCCATCAAAGCCTTCCCTTCCCCACATAATCTCACGAAGAGCCACGCAAAATTCATTGAGCGCATTGATTCGAACGTAAGAGTCCGAGTTATTGGTACAGTAGTGTCGATACATGTACATCAATGGCGATTCCATTAATTGATACCGTAAACATCGCTAAAAAGGCCCAGCATTCCATTCAACTTCGCATTACAGGTAGGATCTTCCGTTGATCCTTTCGTGAAGACGCTTCCTTTTGGATCTCTAGGATCGAAACAGTCATCCCTACTATGAAAAGTCGGTTTTGGCCATTCTTTCCAATGCTTCCCTGTCAAGACTTGGCCAAGTAGTATAGCTCCATAACAACGGTAATCGCGAACGCGATCCTCTTGTTCTATCGTACACGGCTCCCCCTGAACCTTGGTCATGAATGCTTTCACAATGGCATGCTGTTCTGGATCACGTCCCCCAAAAAGCTCCCAGCCCAAAGCGCCATACAACTGCTTATTATGCATCACGGAGAACCTCGCTACTTCGATAAGCGAGTGAGAGTTTGGACATTCCTCCGGACGGTTAGGGGCGTAGAAATATGCTGGTGTACGAGCGCTACCGTAGTCTCTGAACATCGAAGCGAGTTGTTGAAGGCACGGAGAAGCGTCAACACAGCCCTCCATACCGAACGGAAATGTACAGCAGTCAAGTATAAGCTCCTCGCCTTTGATAGTGCGGAAGTAGAGCCAGTAATGGTTATCAGGATTTAGGATCGTAGTGCGCGAATTGGTTTTAGGCTGATAGTAGGTCCAGGTCTGAACACGATTCGCTTTCCCTTCTATGCGACCTCTGCATATGCCGAAGTCGCTAACAGGACTTTGCCCGTATTCGAGCCGGAAACGCTCACGGGGCTCCCAAGTAGTATTTCCCGATTCATCGACTGATTTCGACATATAAGTCGAATAAAGCTCCGAGAGGAGCACAAGGGAAGTGGCGATTGTGACCTCAAAGGTGTTGCTTTCCCGAACTATACGTAAGAACATCTCCATGCCTGCCATAGCTGTGTGTCCTTTCCACCAGGTCGATAACGGCTTGTAATCGGGTATCCCTTTGATCCGAAGGTCCCACTTGTCGCCTAGAACAACTGTATGATGAACATTGCTTTCAGACGATGTAGCCTTTCTGGCACCTGGTGTCGGTGCTTTCAGGATTCTATGAGTCAAGGCGGGGTGGAGGACGAATTCGAGCCCGCGACCGAGGCGGCGGCCAAGATTTTGGAACACTGAGTCCAGAAACGGGTAGGGAATTGGAGCAGAATCTTGCTCCTGTGTTGGCGCCATTCGCCTCAAGGTGTCGAACAT
The DNA here is from genome assembly GCA_027627405.1 of Leucocoprinus birnbaumii. Lineage (NCBI taxonomy): Eukaryota > Fungi > Basidiomycota > Agaricomycetes > Agaricales > Agaricaceae > Leucocoprinus > Leucocoprinus birnbaumii. The sequence continues at coordinate 11,444 of JANIEX010000070.1, forward strand.
ATATGCAATGAAAGGAAAAAACGATTTAAGGTTGATTTGCTGCGTTTTGGCTAATCTAAATGAGCGCTTGGAGGGGTTTTGGGCGAGGCTGGACTCACAGCAGAGCTTTTTGTGAAATCTCCAATCGAACTTTTGGCAGTCCCTCGAGCAGTAAATGACCTATTACCGTGGTCATTGGTTAACGGTGATTAGTCATTCTTGGGCCACTCAGAGCTAACTAAAGACGTACCGAAGCGCAAGAATTACATACGCGCAAGTTGGCGGTTTTGTAGCAAACATGACATTTGTCCAGTATTTGCAATGGAACAGATATTACCCTTCCATTGCCAGTGGGCAGTGGCATTTCGTCAAAATCGATGTCGCCTGCGCTCATCTTCTCGAATGCCCGATAGAGTTTAGTCGGGTCAGCAGATGGAACTGATTCACATCCTTTCTTCATTCGTTCAAAGGATTCCCTCCAGGCTTGCTGGTCCACATTAGGGAGAGGGAATGGAGGAATATCTTGGGAGGTCATGGTGGCGGACGAGAACAATGAGGAGCACCAATCGGGCAAACAATAGCATCAGGCCATCGGCATTGTTTATCGTATCACTTGTCACGCAAGCTCATGCTTCGACTGGGTCACGCATTCGAAAACCACCCTACCTCCATCTAGTGTTGTAGTATAGTGTTTTCTGGCAGGACCTCTTGACCTTTGGACGGTTTGACTTCGCGTCTTAGCTGTAGAATTTTAGTCAGGTTCGTGGACCCACTCTGCATTGCTAGAGTCCGATCGCTTGTGGGTGCCTGACAGAGTCCTGATCCGCCGCAACCGGAGATAGTGTGGCCTTGGGTAGAAATGAATGAGAAACTAGGGAGTTCAACGATATATCATTGTTATAAGTAGAAAGGATCGTGCTATTGAAAGAAAGATGATTTGTAGCGATACATGCTCGTGATGTATGATGACGGAAAGTCCGAAAATCAATGTAGATGTCTATATAGTCCTTGATCTGGAGTGTTCGGAGGGGGTCGTGTGAGTATCGTCAGCTGAAGTGAAGCTCTCAATTATCATGAGTCTCCGCCTTGTGAAATTTTATCCAGAGGCCACCCTGAAGTAGATTATAAACACACAATACGTTGAACAAAGTCAGAAGTACAAACCTTAACAAAGAGTGTCAACGCTGCCGCAGGCCAGATTTTTTCGATTCTCTGCCTTCCTCTCCTCTCTTTCCATTCCGACGGCGGTAGCGAGCCCTCAGGTTGACAGTCTGTCGCCAGCTCAAATCTGTCAAATCGCTGTAGAAGGCGTACAAGGAAGAAGGTCATCTCATTGTAGGCGTAATTTTTTCCAATGCACTATATTTAGCTCAGCGGGATTAAACGTGAAACTAATGGAATTTGCATAAACTCACAATTCTAGGCCCATGGCTGAAGGGGCTAAACATCCCCATATTCGCATTGCATTTCACCTTCGTCTCGCTTTCTAGCCACCTCTCTGGTCGAAACTCGTCCGCATCTTCGCCCCAAAGTGCTTTGTTCCGGTGAGTCAGTAAGGGAAGATAAGTTACAGTCGTGCTTGCTGGCATGAATAGAGGCTGATTTTTCGACTGCTCTTGCGTGGGAGAATAAGGGTACGAGGGATCGGAAGGAGGTAAAAGGCAAGCGCTAGGGCGAGATTCGCGGACGTTAAGGGGAACAGGAGGGAACAGTCGAAGCGTCTCATCAATGACCGCTCGAACTATCGCACATTGTCAGTGGGTTGTTTACGAGAAGGAGAAGTAAGGGCTCACTATAAGTTAACTTATGGATTTGGTCAGATGTCGGCATTGAGTGCTGCCCGCAATTTGTTAAAACTTCTGCACGCATTCGGGCGGCAATATCGGGGTGCATAGCCATCAGATACGTGACAAAGGTCAACACACACGCCGTCTACCGGGCGCTCCGTCAGCCTTCGGAACCGATTAGGCGCAACAATTCCACTTACTGTATCTCGTGACGCTAGGAGCATACTCAATAGTTGATCACGTATGATCGTCGGATCTTAGGAAGAGGCGTGAGCATCCAATTGGCACATGGCTGACTGAAAAGTTCACTCACTGTCGGTCGAATCTGCCAAGTGCTGTAAAAATGTCTTATCTGACACCGGACTCTCAGCCGATTCGCCGCCACCATTCGCTTTCAACGATCTTTTCTCTTCCAACGCGCGTTGGACCAACGGATCCAGCCACTCTCCAATGACCTTCGCATGCCGACGATTCCGATCCCTAAATAACTCTAACAAGGGCCATAGATAACCAATGCGTGCACGCTTGGTGATATTCATCTGCGCCTCATCAAACGCATTTGCGAATTCTCCCCACGTGTCCTGAGTTGCTGAGCCCTTTGGCCCCATTGGTGTTTTGTAGGGTCGCGGAAGGGAAGCTGATAGCGTATCCAAGTTTTCTCCAAAGAGAAATTCTGAGGCAGCATCCAGAGCAAAGCGGGAGAAGAGATCCTGCGCTTCACAGGCCTCGCCGAGAGAAGCAATTTGGTCTAGGTGGGACAAGGTTCTAGAGGAGTAGTGCTCGAAAATCTCAAAGTCGGTGAACCGATCTCGGGCGAAGAACGGCCGTGCGGTAATCCGATGCTGTTCAGAGAAGATAAGAATGAAGGCGGAGATAAAATTAAGGTTGTGGTGAAGACCAACCATTTTCCAGACCTAAAATGGAGAAAGAAGCGATGAGTTAATCTCATCCACAGAGGGGCCGGTCAATTGACCGAAACTAGAACAAATTGTACTTACATCGTCGTCCCGGTTGAAGATTCCTTCCCCTAGTAGTGTTTCCCTAAACCGATAACGCCGACTAAGGCCTTTTCTCATGATGGAAAATGAGACAGATTACACACATGCGCTCCTTCTGAGCCCTTCCCCTCCAGAAATTCTTAAACCCCGTTGAGAGAATGAAATTGATATGTTCTTGGTCCATGGTTATGATCTGTGGTTTTCAAGAAACCGAAAGTGAGTGACAAGATTTACGTATCGCGATGAAAGCAAGATCAGATCAGGCCTCAGTTGACGAGACACGTGGGATGAAAAGGACAAGGTGGGCAATCCGAGGCGATATCCAGAGAGACGATCGGCCCGTTTGGTGCATGACTGTTGACTTTATGAAATGTCGAGACTTACATTGTCTGCCCAGAGGATGCGCAAATTGAGGGTAGTACATTGATACTCCTCAAAGAGCTGGAGATATGTGTCAAGGATGTAGCTCGTTTTGAACGAACGCATCATTCTCAGCAAAATGTCGATGTTGCCAGGCCATCTGCCGACAACACAGGGTATTGTTTTGGCGCCGAATTGCTCTGCTATTCGCTGGTGCTTGAAAGATGTGTAAGCACCTTTTGATATTGCCCAGGCGAGGATGAATATTCCATATGCCGCCAGAGACAAGCGCCCAAACTGAACATCGAGAAGCCGCAGAAGCAGCCGAAGAACAACAGAGGGAACAACGAATGCAGAAAACAAATCGAAGAATAGTCTGGCTCTGAAGTTGGCCGGATGTGTCGAAAGCATGATGAGCGAGATAAAGAGTCGGGGGGACGAGAGAGAGGGGGGGAGGTCGTAGGATTGATAGACAGATTCTTTAAGGGCCTGATGTGTGAAGTATGACCCGAGGGATAGCATCTGTTGCAACGGAAAGAGTTGTCAAGCGGCTGCACGTTTGGAGCACGATGTTCCCCATCGAATGAATTTCGGTTGCAGGATCTTGACTGTTCGTGGTTGTCAGTTGATCCATCAAGAAATCACTCCCCAAGTCACGAAGGTTAGTGGGAAGCAGAGTATGAGTAAACATACACAAACACCGGTCAAATTCTTACACCGACAGCTTCGTCAGTAAACTCGTTCTTTTCGCCGCGTTGGCCCAGGCGCATCTGAACTGTCTGATGTCGGTCTCTGCTCTAATGGAACATCCGAGCTTCCGGCCGGCAAACCCGGGACTGGGCCAGGAAAACCGTGTCGGATGGCCTCGTCACTCAAGACGAGCCTTGTCACCGCACTGGAGGTTGTTGAAAGCCGAGTCTTCCTCTGTGTGGTGCCAAGATTCCCGGACATTCTGACGGAAGAAAATTTTCATTAATGGAGTTGAGTCGGAATCACCCCTCTCGGCGACCTTTTCAGATATGCCGCCGGGGACATTGTCTCACGAAGTGTTTAATTGGGAACACTGCGGACACACGCGCAGTGTATCGGAATGATTATCGCCGGTCTTCTGAGCGATGTTAGCGAATGCAGGTGCACCGAAAACTCTTACTCGAGCTTCTGGCGCTGTTTTGTAAGGCATACCAAACGGCACGTCGTTGGCTTGAATACGACGATTCATCTGGGAACGACCAAAGGAAACCTAGCCCCAATTGATCAGTCTTCATTCAGAAGTTCTAGACACCTCTTGTATCCTTTGACTTAAGCTTTTAGGCCCAGGAGTATGATCGTCAAGCTCATACTAGCGTATGTTCGGGTTCTCTGTGTCTCCTTTCCGCCTCAATCGGTCCTCGATCGGCCTGGCAAGATGTGGAAACTTCGTTTAATTCTGATTCAGCATTCTTCTCATCCAACCATGTTATCACTGTCAACGCCACCAAACTTCTGAAAGGATTCTCTCTCACGAGATGATAGCAGTGCTGGGTGCCTGACATCAATGCATCTCCATAGGTATCCCCTGGCCGTTATGTTCGTAACCTCTATTATTCCTCGTGCCAATACTCTGAGACTGTTATCGATGAAAACTCTCCTCCCCCGCAATCTTTGGTGTGTCTGCTCTCAACCACTCGACTCTGCTCATCTTCTCGTTTCCACGATGGTCACGGATATTTCAATATCTGACGGTATTGAAATAAACTCTGCGCTGACTGTCTTGAGAGTCACGGCGCTATCAGATTACTCAACTTCTCGTTCTGCAAAGAACTAGGAAGCATTCTGCGCGAGCGTATCAGATACGATGCCCTAGTAGGGTGGCAGACAAGTTTCACCTTCTAGTCGTACACGTGGGCTCGCTGAAGGATCTTAACCCAACTCGAGCTTACTGACGGCTCGGCGGCTCGGGTGAGCCAAAGCCTTGGACACACTGTGAGCAGAGATGATAACTCAGCTAATGGCACTACCCCCGCAGTCTTTCCCAGCGTTTGGCATCCCGTGTTGGGTCCCACTGTTCTGTTCAGTCCTTGCTTGGTTGTGTCACATCAATGTACTTTGTGTAAAAGTTTCAAATCTCGTCCCATGTAATACGATCAATATAGAGTGCTAATTAAAGGATCCTTATAGGCGCTGGAGTCTGACGCTCAACCTATCACTGTTCTTTTGCCGAATCTGGTGTCCAGTCCTATACAGTCGGACGGTGGACATGGCTCCGTCGTTCCTTGTCGTCTGAGTTCCTTCGAGTGCGCAGGTTCCAACTGGCTAAGTGCCACATGAAAAAACCTTATGGCTGATTATTTCGCGGGAATCTCATGCGCTCCTTCAATGATCCATCCATAGCGTCAACCATCAAATGTTTCTGATCACATGACAAAGGCTAATTTAATTCAGCTTGAGCGTATGGTGGTATCCCAGGACTGCCTTCATGGGAAGCTTGGGCAAGAAAAGGGACGCCAACATGCCATAATTCAGCGCGGACTTTATCAACGACCGACAAAATGCTGAATTCATTTGATCCATTCAAGCCACTTGGTGATCGCCGAATGGAAACCAGTCTCGTTAATGAGATTATGACATCATGAGCTTAAGTTCGTTCATGCTGCCAAGAATACTGCACAATATGATTGCCCTTTGATTATTTATAGTCGCCTGCCTGGTTTGCAATGGGTCCCACAGTATTTCTAAGAAGCATCCTTTAGGCTATTGCATTCAGTACCCCCACCCCTCGGTCCCGTCACTGTCTCCATCATGCAAAGATCTGGGGCACTGCGGGCTCCCACAGGTTGCGTGGCCCATCGGACTCCTATGTCACACTCCTCGGCCCGCAGTCAATTCTTGGCTTTTTTGTGGCCCTTAAGTTATACCTCTCCATGTTTTATGTCAATCGTCTCCTCTTACTGCATTCACTGTCCCCTGTGAAATATCTCTTCTTGTGATCGTCGTTATCGTGCACAGGTGGTTTTTTTTCTTTGGATACTCCTCAAAGCTACCATGCCCGTCTCCTTCCCTTCAGCAAATTTCTCGTAGCGCGGGCTGATATTACTTAGAGAATCTTCCATTTGTTTAGGAGAGTGCTTGCTACTGGCTAGTCCTACCGCTGTATTCCTCGAAGGATCTGAGGACGCTAGTCCTGCTAGTCATGAAGCAACTGTGCTTCATTGTGATGAATGACTAGGGTCTGCGATGCTGCGTGATACCCTGTATTATTTGAGCCTCAACGGTTCTCCCGCTCGTCTACAGACCTTTCAGGTTCTCCGCCTTTAGAACCATCCCATATCATCTGGTGGAACACAGATCTCTCCAATCAGATAGATTACTAACTTCTCATGACATGAAGGAGAAAGGTCTCATGGTCCGCCATTGGGAAAATTCAAGCGATTTATCTATGTAGCTTACCCTCACACATTACCATGTCTGAGTCCGTCACTTCGGAGCCTTGTGATCCCTGAAAATACCTTGTGGCATGCTGCAAGGCTGTTCTCCGATTGGCTGACGTTCTGTAATCTATAGTACCTGCTTCAATTCGTCGGACAAGTTGAGAGTCATCCTGCCTACGCAGTGGCCGGGTTGGTGGTGAAAAGAAACTTTTCGTCATGATTCCGCAATGAATATCAGAGCTTGAGACTAACAGCATTCAAACAGCAACGAACCACTAGCACGACCCCAGATCCAAGAGGGCAACTAAGAGTGAAGATTGGGGGTTGGCTCGAGGACAATCAGATTTGGACTTTCTGTAATTTGCTGTGTCAGTTAACAGCTTTGTTATATAAAAGAGGATGCCTCCTTCCTAGCTGGAAAGACACAATAGCTATTTCTGCCATCCGAGTTTGGCGGAACTGACTTAAAGGAGAGATATGCAAATCCAAGGGTCTGGGAACTAATAATCTTCAAATACTGTAAAGTCCTATCTCTTGAATTGCGAATTGTCCAATAGAAACGTATCCACAGTGTGACGATGAAATACAGGGGGGGTGACTCTAAGTCGGAATCTCGAATTTTCGACCCAGACATAGGCATTTGATAGGATATTTATGTGTATACAGAGGGGTTAATATCATGATTATATCTCAAGCTATTACGATTGTGGTGTCTGGTGTAGAAAGCAGTTGCCCGATATCGCAGACCAGCGAGTCAGGCTCGTGAGTAGGTAATTCTTTGCCGAGGCAGTACTAAAGTTGGACACGGCCTCAGGTCGTCGATCATCTCTGGGGAGTTTTCTGTCGAAGGGAGAAGCACGCAGGGCGCAAGTGCGGGAACGCACGATGGTGGTGGTAACGGATAGATAGTGGTCGATAAGTAAATTTTACACAAAATCTATCTAAAATACCTAACAATGTGATCTGCTGATCACATACCTAAATAAGGTAACGAGATATTGCAGTGTCATCTCTCGACATTTTCTCTGCCCGCATATTTGGAAATACTTGCACAATGGTATTGGGCACGTAGATTTCAGCGTGAAGCTAGGCGTGACCGAGCGAGGCTGAGCGTGGTGTAGCGTGGTGAGCATGACTCAGGGTGATTAAGCGTGAATTGCGCATGAGTCGAGTGTGAGGTGAATGTGAAATGAGTGTGAGCTGGGCGTGAAATGAGCGCGACTCAAGCGTGAGTTGACTGACCAAGCGCGAACCTCCCTCAGCAAGCGTGGTTAGAGCGTGAAAGCATGAGTGAGCGTGAGAAGGCGTGAGGAGTGAGCGCGGTTTCATGAAAAAGGAAATCCAACGCTCTACCTCAGAAACTTCTCTCACCCCTATGACTGCATTCTCGGCATTGAATGGGCAGATTTCTGCGATGATACCGGGAACGAAATCAACAGATAACTTCAAGATTAGATAGGCCCGGTCCTGATCACTTGAAGTGTGAGTCCCTGCATCAAGCGTGAGTGGACCCTTTACGCTCTTCACGCTAAAAACACAGTGCCCAGTGGTATTTAGAGTGGTAAGCGGGGCAAGAGAAAGCACTAAAACGTTCAAGCCAAGTGGAGATTATTCATCTCTAATGGTTTCCTTGGTTTAATCGCCGAAAAGGGTACCTCAGTGGATTCCAGCCCAAGCCTTCCGCACGTTGGGAGCAATCAAGCGCACAGAGCCGACTCTGTCCCCCCATGTTGCTGATGCCTCGTTAACAACGCTGGCAATGTAACCTGATCGGGTTGGAGAACTCGCCACAGCAGACGCCGAAGCGTTGGAGAGTGACTTGAATACTCTGCCGTGCGCTCGAATTCCACATCAAGGTATTGCTGGAGTCGCTGATAACTTCTGGTTCTTTGAAGCAGGTGGAACCTACGGGTGGTGTACTGCCTGAGAATGGGACTCTCCGTATACTGGGAATTATGAACTTTTACGCACACGTATGCGGGAGGTTTAAAAACCACGTTCTATATATAGAGTAATGAATTTTACTTTTGTACCTTTTTTTATTTCGCGGATCCTGTGCCGCCAGCTCCCCTGTCTAGCTCTCCATCTGCCGGCCCCTTGCCGACGATCGACCCTAGCCGCATTGGTCGGCATGCGAGCACGATAGATTGGGGAAGACCTTCTGCCTGGAGTCAGGGAGGACGTTGTCCCATGCACTATACGTGTTTTTCATTTGCAGCGAAGTTATGCTACGAGGGCACTAAGAGTACAGAAGCATGCATTTTTTGGTCTTGAGGAAGCCAGGAAGGTCCTAATTTAGTTCCATCATGAACTATTTTTGGCCCGGATTACGAGCATGGGGCAAAAATTGACAACGCAAACTAAACAGGACTTGCGGCGTTTAATACCCGTATAAAGTTACTATAAACGTAGAATTTAGGTTGTTGCCCAACTTCCATCCCCCCCATCCTCGTTCATCACGTTGAGGAAGATGAAGCCTTCCCTTGTGTCTTTAGCGGTCTTGGCTCTCGGGTGCTATGCTCAGGATCGGTCAACTGAGGAGGCCGAAGCTCAAATAACTGGTCAGGCCCAGGTTTTCGTTGTATCGTATCGTCCCAGTTTACCATTTTGACAGATCCAAACCAGGAGTGCTCCCCTTACTACTATGCTCCGGTATCCCTTCATACCTCTTCCTTTCCGACCATCTGGCAGCCTGCCAGTATCCTTCCAAACGACTCAGCAGCGCAGGCGCTTTGGCAAAGCATTCAGCCGAATATTCCCAATATTCAACCCAAGGTGAGCGCACCAGCTTCTTCGTTTCAGGACGCGTTCCGACATTATTTTCCTTTCCAGCCCTCTCCGCAAATCATTACATCCACTTCGGGCTCCACCAATAATACGACGCCTACGCCTTCTAATTTCACGTATGATCCAACAGACCCCGACTGCTGGTGGAGTTACCACCAATGTACCACTCCGAAGCTCGCCGGGTTGTCGCCCGACATTGTGAACGTTCCTGAGGTTAGTTGCCTTTATAGCGCGTGTTTACATAATGACTTAAATGGGGCTCACTTCTCCGTAGCCGTTAACCATGGGCTTCGGCTTTGATGACGGTCCTAACTGCTCTCACAATGCCTTCTATGATTTCCTAGCAAGCAAAAATCAGAAAGCGAGTGAGTTCCGCGCCTATAGTCTCCTTTGTCGCCTTCACTTATCTGTCACCTAGCTATGTACTATATCGGTAGTAACGTGATGGACTGGCCTCTTGAAGCTCAGCGTGGCCTTGCTGATGGTGAGTGGGGGTTTACACAGTCTAAGGACCACGTATTGACATTCACTCAGGGCACGAAATTTGTGTCCGTGAGTTACATCCGTTGCCTTTTATTTCTCGATCCCTCCCTCACTAATGGCCTCATGTTAGACACATGGTCACACCGATACAGTGAGCCTTTTCGATACCATGCCGCCCAGAGCAAGCCACTGACGGACTCGCTCAGTGACTTCCTTCTCAAGCCCAGATGCTTTCGCCGAGCTTTATTACAGTATGTGATGACCATTTGATTCCAGCATTGTATACTTATGTAATGACTCCAGCGGCATGTTCACTTTTTACTATTTGTGATCTCCTATTAATTGTATCCGGATATCCAGATGCAAGCTATCAAGCTCGCGGTTGGCGTGACACCCACATGCTGGAGGGTAAATATATCCATAATCTATTCTTGTTATAGTGGGGCTGATAGCCGACGATTCCAGCCTCCCTTCGGTGATGTCGACGATCGAATTCGGGCCATTGCCAAAGGCCTCGGTCTCCAGACCATCATTTGGGACTACGACTCGAATGACTGGAGGTATGGTATTGGAGGCACCACCAAGGCCCAGGTCGACTCCAACTACGAGACTTTCATCAACATGGCGACAAGTGGCCAGTTCAGCTCGGTAAGATTCAGCTGCGCTGCGTGATATGGGTGAAACACTCATCATGAACCCGATATTGTGGCTTATGAACACCAGCATGGTGGCATCATGCTAACCCACGAACTCAACAATTTCACCATGTCAGAGATGGTCGAGTTTTACCCCCAGCTGGAGAGTGCATTCAAGGTACACCAGTCACTAAATGATCCGAGCTCCTTCAGCTAACGGATAACTTAGTACATGGTTCCAGTTGGTGTGGCTTACAACAAGACACAACCATACGTTGAGAAGAACTACACGTTGCCGACTTTTGAGCAATGTATGTGGCTCTTGCGGATGTGGAACTCGTGCTAATTAGACGTTTTATTCTCTTAGACATCAGTGGCCTCACTACTTCCAACAGCTCCGCCGCATCTTCCGGTTCAGGTTCTGACAAGAAAGCCGGCGCCGCAACTGTCGCTCTTCCCATGTCTCAGATCGCTAAAATTCTTGTCGTCTCGACCGCTTTGTTCCTCCTTTGATAGACTTTTCCTGGACTTTGGATAGGACTATGATATTCGCGAGCTATTGGACGGTAGAACCGTGATACCCAAATTGAATATTTGGTACTACATATGTCGGCGCGCACTCTTTTGTGAAGTACTTTCTTTGAACAAGCTCACTCGTTGCTTCAATTTGTCCGACCAGTTCACACAGAGCTCTCTTCAACTTGGGTTCAGTTTGCGCCAAAAAGCGCTGGCGTGGATCAAACTTCTGCCGATGGGCGCTCGGAGCTCTTCCAAAAGGGTATGATATGACGACCACGTTGTGGTGAATTGATCGATCGTTCTGACAATGTCGACCGAAAAAGGGCATCCACAGCTCGTACTCTGCTCTGTATCTCGATTCTGTAAACGCGGTCAAGAACTTCATAGATGTATCTGTCAACATATGACCCAGAGCTCCGTGCTGGTCGTGCTGGCAGCAGCGAAAGGCGCTAAACGGCAGTGATAAAAATCGCCCCAAAACCCCCCACAACCCAAGGCCACCACTTGCTACATCGTCAACTCGACATGGCTTCAACTACTTCTTCCACAGGTACCACCACATTGAAGCCTGTCATTCGCGACTTGATTGACATTCGAAGAGCGGCGCAATATGTACGTCTACCTATTGGCCGCGAAGCTAGTGGAGTTTCCTGACACACGCTGTTGCTACCCTAGTCCATTCAGGTCCTAGGCCACCAGGAGCCACTGGGAGAAGGTGCTTTTGGCCGTGTGTACCGAGGTCAAGCTCTCATCGACAGTTGTGTTCATGATGTACGCTGCACCATGAGCCTGACTGACTTATCGTTAATGCTTTGCCAAAGGTTGTGATCAAACACGCACGTTACTCAAAAGACAGTCCAAAAAGTCCCCGTGACAAAATAACAGTGCGTCTTTACATCTCCTACGATCCCGAGATGGATCCTCACGAAATCAACTACTCGGCCAACATGCGACCTCCACAACTCTACTCGCCGAATGCCCCAACTCTTGGCCAATAACCCTACTGCTTTCTCTTGAATGAATTCCACTTCTTCCGCCTATATGCGTCAACCACATTTCGACACTAGCGTCTCCTCCGCGAAATTCTATCATGGCGCCACCTCCATCATCCGAACATAGCAAGTTTCCACGGGCTCGACTTCTCATCCGCCAACGTTGACTTGATCCAATCCATCGATTTGTCAAATCAGGATCCATCCAGACAGCTTCGTCTACCGGGTCTCATTTCTCCTTATATTGAGTATGCGGTGCTTGAGTATGTGGCTCTGTTTCCTCATGAGAGGTTCAACTGCGTGAGTGCGATAGTCATGATGGCTCTTAATAGAATAGGCTAAATTAATCATCTTGCTACCGGTGGCAAAAAGGTGAAAGGTCTCGCGAAAGGTTTAACATACATCCATCAAAATCTAATCGTCCACGGCGACATCCGACCCGTACGTGTTTTGCCTTTCTCCTCCTATCTTCAGATCTTGATACTCACGGTCCACCAACAGGAAAATGTCCGTACTACACCGCAAGGCGTACTCAAGTTGACCGATTTCGGTCTCTCCCGTCTTCAAGACTGTAGAGGCTTCACCACAGAGGCATATACGAATCTTCCACCTCGTTTCACCGCTCCCGAAATCCTTGCTCCTGCCAATAGTGTCCCAACTAAACCAACGTTCAAATCGGATATTTACAGTTTTTCTATGTGTATGCTTCAAGTAAGAACTATTCTGAAGTTCCGATCACGCATGTTAACTGGTAGTAGATACTATCGCATCCAGATGCTCAAACCACCTCTGAACCATTCAACCACCTATCAACCACTCACGGCTCGGGCTCTGTAATCATCTACGCTTGTGTTAAAAAGAGCCGACCTCTCCGCGCAAACTACCCTCCGGTCCTCACAGACGCATATTGGAATCTCATGTCACGCTGCTGGCAACATGAAGAATCCGAACGACCCAACATGCATTCCGTTTTAGAAGGTCTCTTGGGAGGCGTTAAATGTACTAACGCCACGGGACCCTGTTGGTTGTGGCCATAAATTCCCACCATACATTTTCTTTCTCGTTATCACGCTGTGTTCCGATGCTTTCCTTCACCGATGCTCCATTATACTATCTTCATGTCATGTAATCGTAGTGCAACCGTTTCCATCTCTCGCTACTAATGTGATTTCGAAGCCATTGAAGAAATAAATCAGCATTATTTGATCAACGAACCTTGAATTGAGATGAAAGTGAGCGCGTCTGAGCCGCTCGTGTGATAGCAACGATAGCAACGGACTGAACTCCCCCTCAGCTCCTCAGATCGAAGACTTGGTCCGGACCTTCCGTCAAGAAGGCATGCCCAGGGATCAATCTAATTATATATAGAAGCCATTTGCTCATAAAACTGACCTCGTTTTCGAACGTGATGCCCGCGATTTGTATTCAGTGCATCACATCAATGCGCTGCTGCTCCATGGTGGTTGCACTACCAACAGAGACACCCCCACCATAACCTATATCACGCGCCTCCCTACATCCTTCCCGTCTTTGCATACTCTCGGAGCACAGACATGTCGACAGCGGCCCTGATACATCAGCCTGCTGAAAAGCCTCGAACCGCGAGTTCAAACTCTGGTGGTCAACTGCGATTAGACCCAGGTGCGCCCGAGCGCAAACCACGATCAGCAGCTAGGCTCTGCTTATGGATTACGCTCACGCTTCTTCTAATCTCTGGATGCTCCGCTGTATTTTTCGTTTCCAAGAACGCCTGGTACGGAATACAACATCCCCACTCAAGACACTACCACAAAATACCAGAATCAGAGGTAAACGACTGTTTTCAACCAGAGTTGTCGGAAGATCCACTTCCGCAGTTGGCTATTCGTACTTGGATGCTCTCAACTTGAACCTTTCCCTAGTTGATGTCGTTCAAGCTTATCGGCACAAAACTGCCAAGGGGCTCGAAGTGGATGGATCAGAAGATTGATACGAAAACGCCAACCTCTGCGTGACAGATTACCTCCCAGTCCTCACCGACGGCTGTTATAACCTCATGTCACACTGCTGGAAACATGAAGTGTCCTAACAACCGAGTATGCATTCCACTCTTTGGATGTATCAGATGCACTAGCGCCTAGGGAACTTGTATGTTGGGGCCATAGGTTCCCTCTATTATACTAAATTTCTATCTCGCTATCATCAAGTTCTCAGGTTCGAATTCTTTCCTTTATTAATGACATTATCGTGCAATTGCGTCAGTTACATACCTTATCTCTCTTGTCATCGCAGTGACTACTATAAGTTATTCTCATCAATGAGACGCCGCTCAGAAGAATAGATCAACGAACCTTGGCTCGCGATAGAAGCGAGCCTTGTGTCCGAGGCACTCATGTTCAAGCAGACGGGCTAACTTAATTTCCCTTCTCCGAAAACAAAGGGCCATTCACTGTGAAGACCCACTGTCAACCTCCGAAATCTAAGGCTCGGTGTGAGCTTTCTGAGGCTTTCTGCCAAGAGAGGGTGTTCGAAAATCAATCTATTATTCGCAGGGTGAACAACCCGAAGAAACGCGTGGCAAATCGCTATTAAATTATTGTTATAAAATAATACCCTTTCTCGCTGATGAGATTGTGTCGTTGTCCCTGTATATTTATTGATGCCTTTTTCCCATGAAAACTGATCCCATCTTTCAACGTGATGCCCGCAAGAGACCGCGATGTGAGTTACATCTACTACTGCATTGCAGGGCGCTGTTGATTCATGATTGCGTTGCCAACAGAAACCTCACCATAAACATAGCCTGCGCACCTCTATACTTATATCTTCGCCCTCTTGCGTCACTTTCGGAGCATACACATGTCGACACACCAGTCCCTTGAAAAACCTCCAATCACGAGCCCAAGCTTGGGTGGTCAACTGCAATTAGACCCAGGTGCACCCGAGCGCAAACCACGCTCAGCAACCAAGGTCTGCTTGTGGCTTACGTTCACGTTTCTTGTGATCGCCGGGTGCTCCTTGGTACATTTTATTGCTCAAAGGGCCTTGTACGGGATACAGCATCCTCACTCGAACCATTACCACCCAAAACCAGAGTCAGAGGTTACTGACTGGTCGCCCGTCGTTCGTCCGCTGATAACGAAGAAAGACTCCTTTGACATTATCGCCTCGGTTTGGGCTCACGATGACAGAGGAGAGGATGGAGGCTTATACATTGATGGGGAGGAACGACCTGAGCGACTGATATTTTCGAAACCTGTTTTTCGGAATGTCAACCTTAAGGGAAAGACGCAGTTCACTAACGTGACTTTGCGCGTTCCCGTAGCATCCTTGTGAGTGGCTCACGCGCTTCTTAAGCTCTTGTACTAAACTATTCAATATCGACAGACGTGGTGCCAATATCTCAACGCACGATTTGAGGGCATCATTTGTGCTTGTACACTCGGAAACACCATCATGGCTCACCGACCCTCTAAAGTTTACTACATGGAAGCCAGACAGTCTTCACTCACCTAGTGTGCGGTTGTGGTAAGACCTCTTTCGTGGCGAGCAGCGTATGTCTGCTTACTCGATTTGTGCGCCCTACAGGAAAGAGACACCATCTGTCAAAGATCAGATTTATGATAGTTTTGGAGTTACGATCCCTCTGATCCAGTTTCACAATGCGCCGTACGACATCACTGCGTCATTACAACCAGCGACAGCCAACCCGGCTTATCCATCGGATCTCGAAGGAGAGTATTTCGAACGTACTCGCCAAAGAGCAAGTCCAAATAACCACGGATTGTATTTCCTCGGTGATCAACGGCCAGTGGGAGAGCATCACCCTTACATCATTACCCGGTATGATATTTCGTGTCTATTTCACTATTTTCTGACCTTTTCGGAAGTACTGACATAGGTATTATGGAAGAAACGAACTTGTACGACCACCGGTTATATGCCTTGACTCAACAATCACTGGCGATGAGGCTGGTATGAGCGTTATTTCCTTTGCAAAGAGCTTCCTCGAAAACCAACATTGATTGCTGGTAGTGTGTTTATCCCGGGATCGGAATGTCAATCTATAGACCACTCTGGTATCAATGCACAAGGGCCTACGGGCAAATGGGCGTCTTCGAGACCAAGATCCAGGCAAAAATGGCTGAGAGCGAGTCTAGCAGAAGCCGAGGGCAGTACATGCATTACTACGCACCACACTTGACTGCCTCGTTTCGTTCGCCCGGTCCAAAGGTAAGATGAAATACCCTGGCTCCTGGTGCTGTCACACTCATCGTCACTCAAGGACCTCATCCCCGTCCCTCTCGGGATAAAAGATACCACAATGGAGAACGACAAAGAGCCAACGGACGAAGAATTTATCGAAGTCGGCTGGAGACTGTCTTTCTCCACCCACAGGCCAACAAACAGTCTCCTCCTGAGCGCCCTTGGTAGGCACAGATATAACATGACTGAAACCGGAAACGATCTCGAAATTTCACAATATCTGCACGAGACTAGCCGTAAGCCTCGCAGCCTCTTCATATAGTATCACATCTGACGTGGATCATTGGCTAGTCGGTATCATGGGATTTAGGTCTTCCGCCGACCATCACCCACGACTATTCGCTATTAGCTCAGCAATTCTGTGAGCTCTTTATTAGATTTTGGCCATCCACCCTGTTCATCACCGTCTCTTCCACTTCCATTCAGACTGGTCTTAGGTGGAGCAAAATGGGTCTGGAACATAATCTACTGGTACACCCGTTCCAGTACCGTCGGCATATCAAGATTTGGAAACACTTTACTCGCCACATCTCTAGTCCTTGCCACGACAACTGATCTCATCCCCCTCTTCTTCGGCTATCCAGACGGATCACCGTTATACGATTTCCGCCCTCCATTTCAATTCATCGTACCTCTACTCATGCTCAAGGCAATATTCCGACTGGAATTTACCAAAAGCTGGTACCCTCGCTGGTATTTCGCTCAACCCACACATCTAGAGCGAGCAAGCGAAAGGATCGAAACTCGAATTTCCAAGCTCACAAAGCTCCTAGTTTGTTCTTTTCCCTTGAATCACGCGTTCCAATACTCTAACCCTCTCAAACAGGTCCTCTCAGCTCTATTCACAGTTTCCTATGTAATCACCACCCAAACAGACGGCTGGATCTTCAAACCAGATATAAGGCTCCCAATGCCCACTCACCCTCTCTACGAATCCACGCCCCTCCTCTTCAGGGCGCTACAAATCATCACACGCACCCTATCTCATTCTGGATTCGTCTTCCAACTCATCATGAACACGCAATCAAAAACCTACGCCGGAAAATACAAAATCAACGCCCGCGCTAATCTAATATTTCAGATATTCCAGCCCTTGCTTTCTTCGAGAAGAGTCTTTGGGAGTGCAGCGTCCGTGATGGGCTATCCGTGTATCGAAGCTGTCGACTTGTGTCTTGCCGTGGTCGATGTCGTTCAAAGTCTTCGGTACAAGACTGCCCGGGGGCTTGGAGTGGATGAATCAGAACAATGACCTTCGAACAATTGTAAAGNGTAACTAATCACATCATGGACACTCAATTAAACTTATTAGAGAAGTAGAGCAATATGTTTCTTTATCTCGCCACTACCCACCCTTTCTGATCGCTAGCATGGCTGTTACATATCACCCCTCGCAAAAAGAGATATAGTACCTACCCCCTTTGGACACCGTGGATGAACTTCGTGACATGCTCTATTTGTGAACCTGGCCCGGGGGCAGGGCGACGTCAGAAGAGAATGGAATAAATACCATCGCGCAAGCTCCGATGAACTATTCGGTTCAAGAGAATTAGTAGTATAGCGGTCAGTGAACAGACGAGTTACCATCTCCTCCCTATCGCAATTTCACGTCTTCGTGTGAGTGTGGCATATACCACAGCATCATCACCAATCAAATACCAAAGACGAGAATCCGGACGGCTTACACAACTACACCCTCGCACCTCTAAACTCAACCCTCCCAGCCGAACGCACTTCCCACCTCACAACCCAAGAAAACAACCACGAAAGCAATAATATCATCATTAAATTACTCTATATATCTATCCTAAATAAGTAGGGGGGAGAGGTGCGGGGTAAATCTCCAAAAACCCAATCTAACCAAGCAAGTAGCTCTACTTTTTCGAAACAGGCAAAGTCTTCCTATACGCCTCCTCAAGCTCCTTCTGCACATTCGGCGTCACAGCCAAATGCATCTTATACTCCATACTAAATTCACCTACACAACAACAACAACATTATCAGCACCCANCCCTTTTTCTTTTTTTTTTGAGAGCGCGAAGAGAGGAGGGAAACGCACCTTTACCCTGCGTCGACCCACGCAGCTGATTCGAATACCCAAACATATCATTAAGCGGCACCTCCGCAACACACGTAAACTCCTCGTCTCTCACTTCACTATCCATAATCGTGCCCCTTCTCGCGTTCAAGCCTCCGATAACTTGACCTATAAAACGCGACGTCAGTAACGGTTCATTTCCGGTCAACGCGAACGCTCTCGAATGCCCTCGAACAGATGCCACGACAAATGCCACGTCGGACAATTGCTCTCGCGACAAACGCTCTCATCAAAAACAAAACAATGGTGGGACACTCACTCTGGAACTCAGCAGGAGCAACAACCTCCACACTCATAATCGGCTCCAAAATCACCCCTCCAGCCTTCTTAAACGCCTCCCTAAACGCCCCAATCGCAGCAAGCCTAAACGCCAACTCGCTCGAATCCACAGCGTGGAATGCGCCGTCTTGGAGTATCATTCTGCACCCTGAGATTTGGTTGCCGGAGAGGGGTCCTTTTTCTAGGGCTTCGTAGAATCCCTGCAGTCGGAGAGTGGGATGTTACTTGAGAGAAAGGGAGGAGGGAAGGGAGGACGTACGCGTTCAACACCCGGAATAAAATTACTAGGCACATTCCCACCCATAACAACGCTCTCAAACTCTGCATCCTTCCTCCCCTCCTTCGCCCCACTTCCCTCGTCCTCCTCACCCTCAGCACTCTCAATAGGCTCAATATACCCAACGACCTTGGCATACTGCCCTGCACCCCCCGTCTGCTTCTTGTGCGTGTAATTGAAGTCCGCGCGCTGGGTGATCGTTTCGCGGTAGGCTACGCGCGGTTTTCCCGTGATGCAGTCGGTGTTGTATTCCCGTTTCATGCGTTCGACGTAGATTTCGAGGTGGAGCTCGCCCATGCCTGAGATGATTGTCTATATGCGGGTAAGGTGGGGAGGGTTGATTAGATATTGCGTTGCGGAGGGAAAGCGGAAGCGGAAGGGAAAACGCACCTCTTTAGATTCTTGGTCGATGTGGACTCGGAACGTCGGATCCTCCTTCTGGAACCGATTAAGCGCCCTCGAGAAATTAGGCGTCTCTTGTCCTTTAGGTTTAATAGCCAAACTGATAACCGGTTCCGGAACAAACATCGAGCTCTACAACAACACCGCACAATTAGTATCTGTCTGAATAAAGACAAAAGAGTCGTCAGGACGCACCATAGAGAAACTCGAAGTGCCATCCGTAAACGTATCACCAGACGAACACTCCACACCAAATATCGCACAAATCTCTCCGGGACCAATCGATTCGATATCCTAGCACACAACGCATATAAGCCTCTCATAAATCGTGCAACGAACACGCATATACGCACCTCCATCTCATTACTATGCATCCTCACAAGTCTGGGGACCTTGACCCTCTTGCCCGTCCTCGCATTATAAATCTGCATCGACTTTTTCAAAGTCCCCTGATACACCCTCATATACGTCAACTGACCAAACCGGCCCTCCTCAAGTTTAAACGCCAATCCCACAAGCGGAGCCTCAGCTGCAGGCACAAGTTCAACTTGCGTCGAGCCAGCAGGAGCTTTAGTGTCGTGCGCTAAAACTTGACTCTCTGATGGATTAGGGAGGTACGAGCATACGCCGTCGAGTAGAGGCTGGACAGCGGTATTTTTGATTGCGGAGCCGAGGAATACGGGAGAGAATTTCAGTGAGATTGTGGAACGCCGGATTGCGGAGGCGATTTGGGAGTTGGTGGGTTGTTGGTCGTTGAGGAAGATTTCACCAATTTCGTCATCGACTTCTGCGAGTTGTTCGATTAGTTCTTGACGTTTTTGTTTGGCCAGGTCCATTACGGAGTCTGGGATTTCTTCGGAGATGATGACTTCGTTGCTGTGAAAGGAGCAAAAGTTTAGAAGGGGAGGAAGGGGAGGAGAGGAGGAAAACGTACCCCTTGTAGCCTTCGTTGTAGATAGACCGCCAATGTACCAGGTCGACGACACCTTTGAAATTTTCTTCTGTACCAATCGGGACTTGCACAGCAGCAGCCGGAATCCTCAATTTCGACCGAATTTGGTTCACAATTCGCCACGGGTTAGCTCCAGGCCGATCCATCTTGTTGACAAACGAAATCCTCGGAACATTGTACCTCCGCATCTGCCGGTCCACCGTCGTAGTCTGACTCTACAACAACACACAAATTCTAAGCAAAGGTGTACAGTTCACGAAAAGAGACGGTGAAATTCGTACCTGAACACCGGCGACAGCGCATAAAACGAGTACAGCACCGTCCAACACCCGTAACGCGCGTTCCACCTCAATCGTGAAATCGACGTGTCCAGGCGTATCAATAATATTAATCGCATACTTCTGCTTGTCCCCGGAAATAGCATCCGTAGACTCCCAATCGCAAAACGTCGCGGCGCTCTGAATCGTGATGCCTTTTTCCCTTTCCAGGTCCATACTGTCCATCTTCGCGCCAACTGCGTCCTTGCCTCTCACCTATCTCCCAGTCAGTACTAGTACTAGAAAAGTACATGCCACGCGCAACGCACCTCGTGGATATCCTTGATACGACCAGTGTAATACAACACCCTCTCCGTCAACGTCGTCTTCCCCGAATCAATATGCGCAGAGATACCAATGTTCCGCTGGAACCTCAGTCTCTGGTGGTCCCTATCCGAAAGCTCGAACGCGAGCCTCTGCGGGCCCGACGGTACACCATTCTCAGCGTCAGAGGGTGTGGGTTTGAGTGCAGCCGCGGTGGAGGCTGAGCGAAGACTTCCTTGAACGCGAGGGTGATGGGGAAGAGGGAGGAGGGGAGAAAGAGAGGGACTGAAAGAGTGTAGTTGTTGCTGTAAAGAACAGCGAGACTGGGCCCAGAATCGACCCACGAACATCGTTCGCCTAGCCTGGTGACTTGGCCGTTCGGAACTGAACGTTCATTTGATCCAACCCAAATTTTCGCGCGTCATTGATTAGTCAGCGACTCTCGGTAAACTTCGGCCCTGAAATCTCTGTTCACCGCATCCTAAAAACCAACGCAAACTTCGGTATCAGTTATATGAAGAAGTCTAGAAGTACCGGTAAGATGCGGAGAAGTGGACTGAATAATGCCAATGACAAACAGGGGTGAGAGTGATCGATTCCCTCAAACTCGTCTCTCATAGATGGTGAGATGGCTGTAACGTTTTATGTGCTTATACCCTTCTCATCCGCTGGGTAGCCATCGATACGTTTGATCAACAGTAATGAAATTGTCCTAGGGGACTCAATAGGAATTGGAGGCTTTGCCGACGTTTACTCCGGAAGATGGACAGATCAACAGGAGGGACATGAGAAGGTTGCACCGATTTTTGATATGCTAATTCTTACATCATCTCAAGCTCCCAACAGCTTGCAATTAAGATACTTCGCGAACTTGAGAAAAGGGACCGTAAGGAGGAAGAGATAGTCCGCGCTGTGCAAAGATTGAGTATCCCTGCACCTTCCCCGTTGACTGAGAAAACATACGTTTTAATCTTGAGACTAGATGTTGAAATCACAGCCTGGCTTGCCGTTTAGCCTCATCCTAATATCCTACCCTTCATTGGGCTGTACCAGAGAGGATCAGAGAGTTCGCCTGCCCATGTTTCAGTACTTATTGCAGTTCTTATTTCACTGAAGCAATGATCATTCGAGACATCTCTGCAAGAATAGCTTGTAGGAAAATGGGCTGTATTTTGACAGATACTAGGAAACTTGACACCAAAGCAATGAACAAAGATACAGTACGACTCGGGAACATCTGAGGAAGGCCTGCTAGAGGATGAAGAAAAATCTGGCGGAAGATTGGCTAACACGACCTAGGACTTTAGTGGGTAACCGCTCCTTAAGACCGAGGCCGAAATCCCACACACCCATGGTGGGAGTGTGTAAGGCATTTCCCTAGGGCTGGAGGCACATAATTTCCTCTTGCAAAACGGCGCACCTTAAACTGATAGACGAGGCTGACCCTCTCTGAGAGGGCCGGTCATCAGCTACCGAGGTCAAAAGGCTCCACAGAAAAAGCTAAGGAGAAAGAGCTCGAAATTTGGTGATCTTGTGGTGATGGTTATAGATGCCATTTGGTCTCGCCCATGTTATCAGCGATGAAGCTCTTCTCGTTTCTGGTTCACTTCAGAACTTTGTCATTGTATATACACATTGCTTGACCACAAAGAAATTATGAGCATGCCATTTACAGCCGCTTGTTACCAAGCAGCATGTGCGTTTGATCATACGTGGAAGTATATCTTGATGAATACGGCAGTACAAACCACCCTCATTTTAAGATCAGATGACTTTCGCATATGCGTCAACATACAGGTATTCAAGGTACTACACAATGAGCGGGAGGCATCAAATGTGCATATCAATCTACGGTGATTATTTGTTTTCCTTTTCCTCAGGTTTACCGGTAGACGTCTCAGCTTCCTCCACTACCTCCTCCTCCGCTCTGTAAGGGCATTTGCAGGCTTTTTCTTTCCTGCTGCCAAAACATGTGCACCTGACCGGGAAACACTTTTAACACCGGGCCTTGTTAACGAAATCAATGGACTAGGACGTACATGGCCGTGCAACTGCACGAATGCTCATTGCAAAATGGGCACCTGCTGTCAACAGGGATATTGTATGTCTACGAGAAAAGAATGGACGTGACAACGAATAAACACGGAACAAGTACACGGACGCACGTTCTTCATTGGTGGGGCTTTAGCTTGTATATGCAGTAGCAGTAGATGCTTGCGTTCTCATCTTTCAACAGGCTGTATAAATACTATTTTGAACGACCTCCCAAAAGCGTAGAGTCCACTTCCTCAGATGACCGTCACCATGATGTCGGCACTTTTGCCTCATCTTTATCCTAGTCAGCGCCAATTCTCGTGCCAATCGAAGTTGTGATCATATTCTTAGACTCCGCATGACTCTGCATCCATGTCTGTCCCTAGAACTGCCAAAGGATTCTGGGGATGCTTCAACGGTCTGGGGAACCTACCTCCTAGAAGCTCGGGGCTCACATAATCAGATAAGCGCCACCGTCATGGGCGCTTTGCCCATTAGACAGGGTCAATTCACGTGCTATTTGAAGCTCTGATTTTTTTAAATCCTGCACGCCGCCGGTTCTGGATCCATGTCTACCCCTAGGACTACCGCATGAATCTGGGGCTGCTTCTGTTTTGGGGGAGCTTGTACAATATTGCATCTCTCTCTGGTGAACTATCACTAACTCAGACCCGCGGTAAAAAGAGGGCATACAAACTGAGGCAAAATGAACTCCTTTGGCCGCAGATACAGTGGACAGATACCCCAGAAGTGTCGAAACCGTGAAGCGCTGAAACCGGGCCTCCTGGAAAGTCTGCTGATACCATTGGCGCTGTCCAAGATCTCATCGATGGCAGCTACATAACCCATCTCTTGAGAACGAGGCCGAATTCTGGTACAGCCGCATTACTATTTCTCTCGCACCTAATCTGTCTGTATTGCTTTCTAAAGCGGCGATTCACCCAGTAACGTGGTCTGGTAGCTCCCGCAACGGTTCTAAAACAAAAGCCACCACATCATGTTCTTTTAGGACTTATTATGAAATACTGGCCTATAAGAGTGTTATACAGTAGAGACTGAACCTACTGAATCGCTTAATTAAGTAGGGCAAAGGTTCATGTTCATGTTCAAAAAAGGGGGGTAGCATCCTTGCCCCGGTTACCTTGAAGGTGCCAAGTGCTGCCAAAGGGACGTTCCTTCTTGGCCCAGATGAATGGCCTTCTGATCACTGTATGAAGTTCTGTGGGAGCGGTGCTAATTGTAACCCCAAGGTCGAAGCCACAAGGCGCTACATCTTTTATGAGCATTGAGGACGACTATAGGATTTAGTGAGGATAGCCAGTCATGGCGCTACACGAACTTGGCGATGCAAACACGATGGAGGCTATCTGACTTAAATCCAACGGCTCGCAAGTCCAATAGACTATTAATACCACCCAATGAAAGCTTTCTCTGCCAGGGGGAAATTCATTGCAACATACGTAGTACGGAGTGCAGGTATTAGCAGTGTATATGATCAAATTACGAGGCGGCTCACAACTCCCTAATAGAAAGACATTGAAGATACCGTGGTGAACAACGTTTGATATGTTCATGAGTTTTACCACGCAGACTGGTACCTGAGGGGAGGCAAAAGCTGTACGCCAGGCGCCATACTTCCTTTGGAGTTGCTTCATACAACCTAGGGCTTCTTATTCCCAGTTGGGTTAGGTGATTTTGTATGCCAATGAGGGCAGATACTAGGCATGCAAACATATCTGTCAGAAAACACCCGAAAGCAACCCTCCAGATTTGTGCACCTTATGACCGTTTGATAAAGCAGTTCATAGATGAATAGAAGTTGTCTCAAGCCCGTCTTGCTCCTTGGAGGAGTGTTCAGGTTCTAGGCTTTGAACCAAAACAGTGTAAGGCACATGCAGAGGTCGGGCATATCCTCAGACCGAGGGTGCATTAAGAAAGATGCTAGTCATGTACACGTTTATGATTCCAAGATCTACTTACTTTTACGGTCAAATTTTTTTGGGGTTGTACTTCCGTATATTTTCAGAAGCAGACTAGCAGAAATTCGTCATCAGGGAGGCATATATAAACAGTCCAGAGCGGGAACAAGTCACACAACTGAAAATCATACCGAGCTCCCATCTTGAAACCCTTATTACGTCTTCAAAACTCACTACTAGAAAATGCCCGCTGTGGTAAATCACTCCTCGTTTTACATTGCTTGGATACTGAGTACTTATACTTTCTTCTCAGACTCAGTAAGGCTACTATTCCTTCTTCCATTTGTGAGGACCGATTCATTAAAAGAGCTGATATCTTCTCAGAGAGATTTTATCCTACGAGAAAGAGCAGTTAGAAGCTCATGGGTTCATTATTGGAATGCCGCACACCAAAATTCCTCCTGGCTCACCGAAACAACCTGAAGACTTTCCCAACTTCGTTGCAGGCAACGCCAACATTGCCTCTGGGCTTATCGCTAGCATCGTCAATGTTAATACTACGGATAGCCACAGCGGATCTGGCTGGGCAGTTGGCATAGGTGAAGGCCTTGATGTGACAGCGGGGTTATTGGGATATGGATCCTGGGATACCTTGAAGTCGAAGGAGAATAACATCATAATTGTTGCCGAAGTCGATGTTCTGACGATCACATTCCTGGTTGATGGTAGTGTTGCTGCAGTTTTCACTGGCGGCGGAGTTGGAGAGGTGACCTTTGAAGGATATGGCTGGTTCAATTGGAACTGATAAAGTGCATTGTTGTTTCTATGCAGAAATTACTAACGTCTCTATGTCTTCGTGTACTTGTATAACACCTTCTGATTTCGGAGCACAAATTTGAATAGTGAATGGCTAAAGCTTTTGCTCGTATCATTTTGCCACTTTGGGGCTGTAGCTGATGCTTGAAGCCTTATATCCAGAAGAGATAAGGTCTATCATAAAATGAACCAGGACGAGACCTTCGGTAGTATTGCAAGTGCATCTGGTTATGCAGCATATATCTGACATTATTCTCAGTCTCAGCAGGAGGTAGTATCATCCAATGTTTGGCTTTGTCCGCTGATATGCTAAGTCTAGGGGGAAATGCGAGAGGTCCAAAATATTCTGGCACCATGACCCAGCATGATGATTTCTCGGTGACACAAAGTCGGTTGGACAACTTAGATCCCAGAAAAGGCTGAAGTTGAGTTAAACTAAAGACTCAGTGAAAAGCCTCAAGGGGATCATACTCGGCCCATGCATGTTGCTGCCAAGCTGAAAGCCTGTTCTTCGAAAGTGAACACCTCGAATTGACTCTGCTATTGAGGTTTAGCTCGCATCAGCGCTTAGTTAGCAATGGATATCATCCACTTGACACTATCGACTTGCTGTCAACGCTAATGCATTTCACATGCTTTGATCACAAATCCTCATTCCACAGCTGGACCACTCAGTATATCTGCTTTCTGGCCTCATGACATCTTAAATGTCTTCCACAGAGAATGTCATTGTTTGCTATGAACAAACACTTACCGGTGGACGTTCATCAGGAAAAACCTACTTCGCTTATTAGCTGAATACTGAATCGTGGGCCAAGATCTCTTCAATAATGTCTTTGGTGATACCGTGGTCGAAATGTCGATATTTGAGTTGATAAGAGTGCAATCGATAGATGCTTTCTCATTACGCACGCTCAAGAGAGAGTGTGAGTTTACCTGCCACAGCTTTCCCTTGATGCAGCACTCAAATCATTCCACCATAGAGACTCGAAGCTGAAATGTCATGCCTGGCTCTTCCTCCAGCGACACCCCAACGTTCTATAGTCCATCTGTTTGTACTACCACAATCCTGAAAAGCTTCCAGTGCTCGTTCCTCCACGAGTTCGAGAAGGCGAAGACGTTCTTGTACATCTCTCCAAACGCAACTTCTCCTGTCGACCACTCGTATGACCGTTGCTTCAAGTCCACTCCGCGTTTCACACTCACCAAATTTTACTATTAGGCATTAGGAATCGCATCCGGTCTGGCTCATCCACACGCAAACGAGATCATTCACGGTGAGCTCAAACCCGTATGCCTCTTACTATCGGTAACCACCATCATTTTAAACATTCTACAATAGAGATACATCCTGATCTACATCGACGGCGAAGGCAAACCCACGTCTGAAATATCTGATTTCGGACGAGCCAAGTTCCTCAACGTACGAGGTCCAACAGGAAGCCTTCACGCGACTCGACGGTAAATTTCACCTCGACACTCAGAAATCACTTGTATTCAGTTAAAATAACTCAATGGCTCAGATATACCGCACCAGAAGTTCTCAACCCTTCGCATATACCCGACAGTCCCACGATCTGCATTCCACCAGACAAGCGAACAGGATACTAGTCACTAAAGCTTCAGACGTCTAGAGTCACGGTATGGTCCTTCTCCATGCACGTACACGTCCCTCCCCCTCTTTCATCCCCACTCACTCACTCACCTCATGTAAAAAGGTCATAAGCACCCAAGAACCTTACCCAAATCTCACCGAATACGAAATTGTCTTAGCGCTCCACCAAGGCCTCGAGCCTTGCGAAGCAGACCATCCTAAAATGAACACATGTCCTGTTCGAGCACGGATTTGGCCTTTACTGAGACGATGTTGGATGTTGAAAGGCGGGAACCCGGAGTTGAGGTGTAGTGCTAGGGGTTGTGTTAATGAGTTGAGGCAGCCTGTTGATATACTAGGTGAGGAGCTGGGTCAGAGGAAATACAACTGAAGCTTTCGTAAGGACCAGCTGTAAAGACAAGTTAATTAATAATCTGTATGGTGCTTGCGGACTTGACTTGTTTACGTGTTTGCATTCTCGGATTGTCCACGACATATTGTATTTATACATTTTTTCGTATAATATACACTCCTTTGATCTTCTCCAGCGATCAAATTACTGCCGGGAGATATGAGAGGACGATCTCATCATTGTCATGAGTCTTTCGTTGGTATATTAGTGGACACTCAGATTATTGATCCTATCTAGCACGAGTAACGGTTCGACGAATCATTCCTCTGACTCATCCACCTCAGCTGAGGCTCTCACACTCCTATACAAATATGCCTGAACGGCATTAACCCCAGAAACTCCAAACCCAAGAACGTCAATATAAGAATAGCCATTCGCGGAGGTACTCTTCCCCACCAAAGCCTTCGAAAAGAGGAGAGTTTTAAGAACCCTTGTGAAAAGAAGAGTATAAGCATTAATTTTATAACTCCCCGCATAAGTCTTCGAATGATAATTCATAACGAGTTGCAACACAGTCCCGCCAAGACTGAATGTAAGTGTGATGTTTGACATCAGTTCAATCACACGCGGCATGTGCTTATGCAAGGAGTTCAGAGGGTGTGGTGAGGCTGGAGAGAGTAATTGAGGTTTGGAGATCCAACCGTATTTCTGGGCGTTGATCACCCAGGAGGCCGCAAACAGAGTCAGCAGGAACTGTGGTTTAGAAATCAGTACAAAAAATTCCTGAGTGCTAAGAAGGTTACGCACAAGGATTTTTGTTCTCCGAGTAACTTGGGCTTCAACTCTCTCACTGGCCCTCTCCAAATGAGTAGGCTGAGCAAAATGCCAGTGCGGATACAAGCCCCTTCTTCGATTATCAGACCCCTTGGACCCATCCTCGACACGAAAAATTGCCTTGAACATAAACAGAGGTACCAAGATTTTTATCGTGGAGAGAAGATCGGACAGCCCTAATCTGGCTTCACCGAAGAAAGTTTGAATAAGGTCGAAAATTATTGCCAGAGTCACAGATGTAGCAGTCAGGGTATTCCCAAATCTTGACAGGCCAACGGTACTAGCACGGGTATACCAGTAGAGTATGGCCCAAACCCAACTTGCATAAACCAGGATCTTCCTATAGGCATGTAAATTGGTGAAACAGCCACAAGTATAATCGCCGAGCTTACTGAGTAATAGTTATAGTGGCAACTCGCCGCGGATGATGGTCCATGGAGGATCTAAATCCAAACATGCCAACTATATGATAATTATTCCAAGTCAGATACGATGGCATAACGAGGAGAACTGGAGGCTTACATGTAGTCTCGTGGCTACGTTGTGCACGTTCAAGATCATTTCCGGATACAGTCATATTGTGTCTATGACGAAAGCCATCCAGAATGCGACCGCTTACTTCCCCTCGAGTCGAGAAGGATACCCTCCAATTGACTTCAATGAATCCTTCATCCGATGGCACGTCACCATTCTTCTGCGCGATACCTCCAGTCGCCGGGTTTGTGACGAGTGGGATGGGGACCAGGTCCTTGAGTGATATCAGGCCAAAAGATAGTGGTTATGAATGAGTATTTCATCATACCTTCGGCCCAGCGGAACGAAGTAAAGCAGTTAAGTGCGGCGCATAGTAATGCATATACTGAGTCCGCTTGTTTTGATTAGAGTCATTATCGATTGCTTGGGTCTGGATCTTTGTTTCGAACACTCCATTGGTGTTGTAAGATCTCCTGCACTGATACCAGAGTGGTTTCTCTATGGGTTTCTTGGTCTTGGGATTTACACACTGTCAATAATGAGTTTGGGTAAGCGGAGGAGCTCGTGGTTCCTTGATAGAGAGTAGCGGGCATACAGTTTTATTCGCAAGCAGTCGTTGAGCCGAGGTGTAAGATCGGCGATCATACGTGTTCGTTTCGTCGATGATGTTCAGATCAGTACTTTCGAGTAAGTCAGTCTGGTGTTCCGCAGTCATAGAGAGTTGAAAATCATACCGAGAAACGATGTATGGGTGATGGTCTCCTGCTGGTTTTTGATCTCCAAGGAAATATAACCCAAAGTCATTTCGAGATACTCTTTGGTCAGTGACTTCGACATCCTCATCCTCATCGTCAGAGTCTGGTGGAGGAGACAGCGTCATACTGGCTTTTGCTGATGATGACGAAGGGATCAAATAATCCTGCAAAGTGGATATATTGGCGTTCTCAAATGGCATATTGTGGAACTGAATGAGGGGGAGGGTAAATCCAAAACTATCATAAATCCGGTCCTCGAGCAACGGATTTTCCTGCCTGTATAACGATTTAAAGGCTCAGTGAGGCTTGATCACAGCTGAGAAGACGTACAACTCACCAATGTCGTACACTGGGTGAGCGAAGACTACTTGGCTTCCATGTGGTAAAGTTCGAATGGTCGGTGAACATACGCGGTGTTCCCGAGTGAACTAGGACAAATGACGCTCTCAAATCGTAAGTTGAGATATTAGTGCCGCGCCTGCCAACAACTATTAGTACCAGGGCTTCAGAGCGATTCGGATTGCTTACAGAGGCGGTTTGGGAACGCGCAAAGTCACGTTTGTAAATCGCGTCTTCTCTCTCAGGCTGACACTCCGAAAGATAGGCTCCAAAAATATTAGTCTCTCAGGTCTTTCCTCTCCGTCAATGATTAAGCCGCCATCCTCTCCTCCATCATCGCGAACCCAAACCGAAGCAATAACATCAAAAGAATCGTTCCGCGTAATCAACGGGCGAACTACTTTTGACCAGTCAGTAATCTCTGATTCTGGCTTTTTGTGGTAGTGGTTTGAGTGAGGATGTTGCATCCCATACCAGGCGCTCTCAGCGAGAAAATATACCACAGAGCATCCGGCGACTACGAGAAACGTGAGTGTAAGCCATAAGCAGAACTTCGCCGCTGAACGTGGTTCGCGCTCGGGTGCACCTGGGTCTAATCGTAGTCGACCCTCTGAGTCTGAGGTAGCGATCGGAGGTTTTTCAGAAGATTGGTGTGCCAGGATAGTCGACATGTGTACGCTCCGAGAGCGACCCAGGATGGCGAAGATACTATATAGAGGACCGCAGCATAGGTTTATGGCAAAGTTTCCGTTGGTAGCGCAACCGCCATGGAGCAACACCACCAACTGATATGATGCAACGCACATCGTGTTCGAGATGAGATCAATTTTATGAGCAAAAGACTCCTATATATAATTAGCCTGATTCCTGACCATTGATACGAGATCTGACCTCTTAGATCTCGAAAAGGCTGAGTGACTGGCTATTCCATCACTATCTGAGAGTCAGGGCACACCACAGCTATGTGCTTAGAGTCGGCCTATACATGTCATTGCCGAACCATAGGTCTGGTCTTTGATTCTCGAAAGTGGGCGAAAGTGAACCCTGCGAATTGATTCCGTCAAATTTCTAGCTTAGTCAGCGACGTCAACCGATTGACGCTGCCGGCAATGTTCACACGTGCATATACTTCGATCAGAGATCCCCAGTCCATAGCCAGGCCGCTGAGCATATCTGCGTATGATCTGAGATGAGGACTTCTTACAGTCTTTCAACCATGTCCTTTGGTGACTGAGAAGATCGTTGTTTGCCTGGAACAAATACTTATGGGTGCATGTTTACCGATCGCGGGCTGACAAGATCTCGTCAATAATACCGCTTTGGCAACTCCTCGTGGCCGGATTGTGGTCGTTCATATAGATAAACAGAATGGACAATAGCCGATTGCTCTGCATTCCCCACAGATGGTGAGTCGTCATATACTATCAACCTACTGAGGTTCTATGAATGACATCCTGGGCGAAATTGTCCACAGGCAAGAGTTTCTAGCTATACTAGCGTGACAGTGATTCAGCACCACGAGATCCTCGTTACAGACAAACTCATCGGGATTGGGGGATTCGCTGACGTTAGACGCGCTATCTGGATGAACAGCGATCGCGATGAAGAGGAAGGAGAGGTATCTTGAGTTCTGTTAATTCCGTGGACTGAACTGAATTCCTTTTCCTAGCTTGCGGTGAAGATATTCCGTAAACTCAAATTCGGAGATCGTGAAAACACGCTTCAGGTCCTGAACAGAGTAAGCACTTTATATCCTTCTCCCACCCGAAAATCTCACTGCTCCTTCCCAGAGGCTCTACGGTGAAATCCAAACATGGTCGAGAGCACAACCTCATGCGAATGTCCTTCCATTCCTTGGTATCCACTACTACGAACAAGGCCATCTCCCTGCGCTCGTCTCTCCATATCGCCCAGCAGGTGATGTACTTGAATACGTGTCTCAACATGATTACAAACGTCGATCGCTCGTGTGTACAGCACTCTCTCTTTCTTTAAAATAGCCTAATCCCATGACAGGCTCTCGGGATTGCAAATGGGTTAGCTCACCTTCATGCGTGGGACATCGTTCACGGCGATCTCAAACCCGTAACTCCCCTCTCAAAAACCCCCAAACATTCCCTACCTAATCCCCTCTCGCAGAAAAATATCCTCATTCATATTGACTATGAAGGCAAGCCCATCCCACAGATAGCCGATTTTGGCAGAGCAAAGATTCTGCATGTGAAGGGTTTCACTGGAAGTCTCAGAACTACATGGCGGTGAGTGAGCATGACTGATGCATTCAGGTCTAATTCTCAACCAATCTGATACTCCAGTTATACTGCCCCTGAAGTTCTCAACTCATCTCCTACCCCAACCACTCCCTCGACACCCGAGAGTCCAGTGATCGCAATTCCCTCCGACCAAGAAAACCAGCTCCTCACCAAACAGTCCGACGTCTGGAGCCTCGGGATGGTTCTCCTTCACGTACGTGCCAACCCCTTACCGTCTCCGTCCTGCGCTGACCTCAAAGCTCATCAACTCTAGGTCCTTAGCGGTAAAGAACCCTACCCAACTCTAAGCGACTTCCAGATCGTTATAGCTTTCCTTAACAAAGAAGAACCAAAAGAACCCGACCATCCCAATTTAGCTGAGTGTCCAGCCAAAGAACGAGTTTGGCCGCTTTTGAGACGATGTTGGGAGATATCGAAAGGTCCTGAGGCGCGATGTTCTGCAAAGGAATGTGCTGCAGCGCTAAGTGTACCCCTCAAAGAACATACGGCAGATTCTTCTGTCGCATTGACTAACCATATGCCGCTGCCTCGGCAGTGATGCGTTTTAATCTATGGATCAGTCTTCTATTGCTCTGGTATATACCCTTAGCGTATGCCCTCTTCGTTTATCATCTTTACATCTTTACAGTCCGAATAATTCCTGTACAGTATATCTTTCAACCCGTCCTCCAGCCGATCTCCGCACCTATAATCAAGCGCGCTGTTATCTCTACACCACAAAGAT
Organism: Leucocoprinus birnbaumii; assembly: GCA_027627405.1. Classification (NCBI taxonomy): domain Eukaryota; kingdom Fungi; phylum Basidiomycota; class Agaricomycetes; order Agaricales; family Agaricaceae; genus Leucocoprinus; species Leucocoprinus birnbaumii. Next base: position 44,336 of record JANIEX010000070.1, read on the forward strand.
GACATTCATGGTCCGTTGAACACGCTCTCACTAGACCTCACGGCATGGCGTATTTCATGAACTATGAGAATAAGAAGCTCAAGAGCATATCAACAGATATCAACACGCACACGCCCGTCTTTGGCGGAATGTCACGGTTCACCTGGTGGAATGACTTGAACGTGGCCTGTACTATTCGCTTCGCAAATGCCAGATGATTGTGATCAAAATGACTCGCATATCAGGAACCTCCCTCCTCCTTAAGGGTCGGACTCTTGCTTCTTCTCGGTCCATCAATAAATCGCAGGAATACATACATACATCCAAATGTCAGATTCCATATGTTACCGTGCTCCTCCCAAGAACTACAGAAAAAAGAAACTAGCGTTCCCACTGACAAGCCTGCGAACCAAGTCAAAATTGCCGTTACCTTGTATTTGACACCATACGTCTTTGAGCGAGTTTTCGTCACAAACCGCAACATTTCCTCGTCAAACTCAAGAGAGAAAGAGGGAAGTTGCATAGAACATCGGGGGCGTATTTATCTATCAAGAGGAATGGATGTGGTGGTGATCAACGACTAGCTCAGGGTTGAGAATCCACTCGTAGGTCGCCGAGCTCATAGCCCAAAATGGCAAAGCTGCTTTATTTGCTTTATTGAGGCCTTGCGAGAAATCCTGGATGGGGTCGCATCAATCGTGCACACACAGGAAGGCTAAGTTGTTTGATCCTCGAGTTGTCGAATGCACAGTGGCCATCTTATCGTCAGTGATCAACAAATGACAACTTGATTAGAAGTTGAACACCGTCTCGGTTCCAACACTCGTCGCTGAACGTCCGGACTGTCCTGACAACCAACCTTTATCCACTCATGTTTAATCGAGAAGCAGGGAAGAATCCAAGGTGATGTTCTCAATCAAGTTGACCAACTTTGGTACCCGATAGTAGCCGCTTCAGCCCTCAAGGGAACAGTTGATCATCACCTCTACCCAAAAGGTTCATAGATCTCACACGACCCTTTTTTGTTTAGTACCAACAAGCTGTTTGCAGACCCCGAGTCTCTCGACTGAAGAATATGGTGTAATAACCGTTCAGGCTCCTTAAGATCGTAGATCTGAACAAAATGGGATGGATCATCTAGATGCGGAAGATATGTCATTCAGTATGGCACCTCCTCATGGCCAAGGCGTGTGGAGTCCAGAAATATGGTCTGAATATAAGTCTGAGCCTCAAAGCGGTACTCTCCAGCCTTACACATCCCGGAATTGCTTACTACTCAGATGGAAGACCTGGTACATGAACATTTCAATCTCTCATGCAGTGCTGATATGACCTCTCACAACCATACTTTTAGGATGGTTCAGTCACTACAATTGCGACAAAGGATATAAGGCTCGGGAAATCTATTGGGATGGGCGGGTTCTCGGACGTTCTCATGGGTGAATGGATGGGCCCCGACGAGACAGTGAATGTAGCTGAATCCGAGTCGTCAACTCCCATTCCCCTACTTAACATATTTTACTAGGTGGCGGTGAAAATTTTGAGAAAAAGCCGTAATGAAGATAATCCTAAGAGCTTGCAAACACTACGAAAGGTGCCCAGACGTCTTCGTACCACGGCGCTATCTGCATCCCCGGCCTTACCATATCTTTCAGAGGCTTAACCGCGAAGTCGCCTCGTGGCGGCGAGCGCTCAACGTCCCTCACCCTAATGTTTTGCCGTTCTTAGGATTGTACACGCATGAAGCCGATAGGTTTCCAGCTCTCGTTTCTCCCTTGAGAGAGGCTGGAGACATACTTTACTACCTAAATTCGCGAGAAAGCTCTCCCGATCGCCGTCGTCTAGTGAGTAAGCCTGAGGCCAGGGCATGTAGCTAATAGTGATTCACTTTCAAAGGCAATCGACATTGCTTCAGGCTTGTGCCACCTCCATGCCCACGACGTCGTTCACGGGGACTTCACTCCGGTGATTCATGCATGATATCTAGGCATTCGTGTAGTAACTCGTGCTGATGCTTGCAATAGAAAAATATACTCATCCACATAGAGCACGGGAAAGTCATCCCGCAGATAGGGGATTTCGGACGGGCCAAGATTTTGGATATGGCGGGGTTCACAGGTTCCCTGATGTTCAACTCTCGGTAAATTATCTCTCCTCTGTTGCATGAGGTTGCTAAGATTCTCTGGCTTTCATCAAGGTACACTGCCCAGAAATCCTTCTAGATGAAGAGAACAATGGGGCTCTAGGTGCTAATAAAATGCTTTCGAAATTCTCCGATGTTTGGTCCCTCGGGATGGTGCTTCTCCATGTAAGACCATTCGAAATTCGCTTTTCAAACCTCGTCAAATATAACAGTTAGGTTCTGAGTGGCGTTCAGCCATACCCGAAATTGCGATCGTCAAATATTGCTGTGGCACTCTTCAGAAAGCAAGAGCCTGATGCAGATGATTATGCAGCCAACAATTGCCCCGTCAAGGGCAAGGCCTGGGCTTTGTTGCACCGTTGTTGGAGAATTGGCTACCCTCCGACGGAGCGTTGCTCCGCAGATGACTTCCTTCTCGCACTTGACGAGCACTTCTGTGGGGTCATTCGACAACCGAGTCAAGACGAGCTGGAGGAAGCTATGAGCAGTCCGCTAGTAGAGGGAGCTACGAGCGACCCGGTAGTAGAGGAAACTATGAGTAACCCCATAGTAGAGGAAGTTATGAGTAGCCCGCTAGAAGATTTTGACCTTAGCCTCTATGACTCAGACTCAAGCTTTAGTTGCGACTAGGCCTTCGATTTAGCCGGAACTACAATCTTTACCGATTTCTCAAGACCGAACTTGCCTCCTCAATATTACTGTATAGTATACCTATCCCACCCTGTGTACCATCCCCGCAAATGATAAAAAGGCACCGGTTCTTCGCCACCGAAATGCTTCCCTGATCGGATGTAATCCTTGTCGCCACGTGTCAAGTCGAACCGAAGAAACTTATGCTTTCCCAGATTCATTTCAAGTCCAACAGTCCAGCTCTATCGCCTCCCAATAGCACCTTACATCCTTATCTCGTCCGGGTCTTATGCCTCGTGCACTTCCAAAGCCTCATATAGGTTTGAAGAGACACTGCGACTCCGCAGCTCATTCAAAGACCACCCAGTGGAGCACGTCGGAAGAGTTGATAAGATAGAACTCAGGAACTCGACGGAATCGAGATGTGATATAGATGCGGGGTAATACATAAACACTGAATTCTATGCACAGCCCGCATATCATCGAAGGTCATCATATCTCGGCTCGCAGAACGTGCCCGACATGTGTCACACTTTCCGCCAAGAACGGTCTGGCAACATGTTCAGAAGTTCCATTGACGCCACAACTTCCACCACGAGGAGCGTTAATGAAACTATGTTATGAGCATTTTCATCACCGCGTATTATGCAAAACATCATATATGACATAGTCCTCTAATTGTTTGTCATATCTCATGACCTTGTTCGCGTCTTGACTTTTGGTCAACCAGGTAGAATCTCGAGCTGTATTGATCACCGCTATCACTAAAACTGATTGAGTTGGGCGATATATGTATTAAACTACAACAACAAAACTTGGACAAACTAGCACAATAGATATTTTCCCAAAACAGACTTCACTCCTCCGTCCCATCCGTATCAGACGTCTTCACACTCCTATACCTAACGGCCTGGAAAAGATCAAGCGCCGCAACGCTCAACCCCAAAACCTCCTTCACAAACACTCCGCCAATCCTGGAACTCGTACCAACAACACTAGGCAACAAATCCAATAACAGCAAAACCTCCGCCAAAAACATCAAGCCTGCAGTACCCTTATACTTTCCAGCATACGTCCGCGAATAATGATTCATCAAGAATTGGAACACCGTACCACCCAACTCGAGTGTTAAACCGAGTGAATGAACGTGCTGAAAGATTGTGGGTACGTGATCTGAGAGTGTGTGTAGAGGGTGTGCTTTTGGCGGTGGTGGTGGGATGCGAGGAGTGATGAAGTACGAATATGGTCCAACGAAGAAGTGTGCGAGTGCGAAAAGCGAAATGAGGAACTGTAATAGAACTTAGCAAGAGCAGGAGAACATAACCTCGAAAGTTACATACCAAAACTTTCGCCCTCTTCGAAACCCTCGTCTCAATTCTCTCACTAGCCCTCTCCCAATGCGTAGCCTGAGCAAGATAAGCCTTTGGCATCCAGCCACTCTTCTTCATCATCCCCTTTGGCGAACCAAATTCCAATCTCGCAACAGCCTTGAGCATAACCAAAGGAGGAATCACAAGGAATATATACGAGATCGGTATCTTCGATAACCAGTGCGATTTTTTCCGTTCAGGATTGAGTACGGATGAGATCATCTCCTCGTTGGCGCTCATTAAGAGGTATAGCGCTACGAGTGCCGTGCCGATTCTAGAAATTCCGACGGTGCTGTTGCGCGTGTACCAGTAGTGAATTGTTAGAGCCCAACAGATTACGCGGACAAAGATACTGTTGGTTGGGCTTAGTCTACTTGTGATTCAGAATTCTAAGAGGGGAGTAGAGCTCACGAAGCGAAATAGAGGATGTGAGCACGACGAGGGTGAGCGCCATCATCGACTCTGTACCCTAATAGTCCCACTAGAAGAACGGTAGGTCAGCGTAAGTTAGCAGTCAGGAAACAGGAAGAACTTACGAGTCAAGTCATGGACATGTTGAGCGTGAGCCAACTCGTTGTCAGAGGCAGTCAGATTCAGATCTAAATTCTTATCTGACAACATCGCATGCAGCATATGATATCCCGGTTTACTAGCTTTGAACGACAACTTCCAGTTCACATCCACAAATGCCTCGGCCTCAGACGAAGAGGGGATCGGAATAAGGTCCTACGAATCCTCTTAGTTCACAAAGTCGACACGATTTCAGGATCACAAAGCGTACCTTGGGACCAGCAGACCTCTTGACGGCATTCAAATACGGTGCATACAGGTGCTCAAACCTGTTCTTCTTGGCATCCGGAGGAGGATTTAACACAACTCGAGTTTCGAAGACCCCGGATTGGTAGTACCACCTCTTACATTGATACCAAGCTGGATTCGCAGCAGCTTGACACTGTCGAAAATTAATCGTAAGCCCAGCCCGACAAAGAACGCACTATTACATACCGTGTTATTCATGAGCTCCTTCTGCGTAAACATGTATGCCTGACGCTTGAACAATCGTGTTTCGTCCACAATATTCAAATGCGTACTATCGTCGTACTTTAATCAGCCACCATAGGCAATCGACAGTAAGCAAACCACTCACCGTGCAGCAATGAACGGATGCTTGGAGCTGGCAGGCTTCGCACCACCATTAAAGTCTAACCTGAAAATATCCATGAAATCATCAGAGAACGACTGATGTTTCTTATCCTCCTTCTCAGCCTCTTCCATCCAAGCCTTCTCTTCGTCCCATTCGTCGTCCCCGTCTGCATCAGTTTCAGCAGTGGGAGCCTCAGACGAAGTGATTGAGTCGGTCGCATTTTTGGTGATGTTGTGGAATTGAATTAGAGGTATCGTAAATCCGAAACTGTTGAAGATCTGGTCTTCGAGAGTTGGTTGGCGCCCGCTAGGATGAGGGAGATCGGGAATGAGTGTGGTTGATGAGAGGTGGAGTGGGATTAACGTACTGGGTTGATCGAACTGGGGGTATATGAAGGGGTGTTGTCTTGATTCCAACTCAGGATCTTCTGTGCTCTCGAGCCCCACCAAGGTTGACGCTGTACGAGGACGAAAGATGCTCTCAAATCGTAATTCGAGATGTTCTCTCGTTTGCTGTTTCACTACAATCAGCTCCAGTTACACAGCACCCAGCGGAAAGTAACTCACAACTGTGCAGTAGGAACCCTCAACATCACATTCTTCGTCATATGCTTACTCTTCAAACTAACCCCCCTAAACACAACGTCCTCATAAATCAACCTCTCCCCTCTATACTCCCCATCCACCCAAACACCCTCATCATCCCTTCCCCTCTCACTGTCATCCCAAACCCAAACACTAGCAACGACATCAAACTCATCCTTCTCCCTAACCATAGGCTGAACCACCGCCGACCAATCCTTGACCTCCGCTTCCGGTTTATCAAAATACATATCCTTATGAGGATGTTGAATCGCATAAATGAAATTCTTGACAAAGAAAAAGAACGTAATGCCCCCAACGATGAATACACATGAAAGTATGAGGTATAAACAGAATTTTCCTGCTGAACGAGGTTTACGTGCTGGTGCACCAGGGTTTAATCTGAGTTGGTCATATTCTTCTAGAGCCGTGCTCGACGATGGTTGAGGGTGCTTTCCTGGAGTAGAGGGGTCGACGATCATGAGGTGGAGAGCCCGAGCGAGCAACGGGTGGTGACTGGAGTGCCCGTTGGGTATGGAGACAACAAATAACAACGAGGAAACTGCGGAGCCGGGGCTGTTACTCGAATATATATCTGTGACTCGGGTCAAGCGTCTAAATTGTAGCTGTTAATGATAGTGATCTGGACGCCCATTGTGCTGATGAGGAATGGGGTTCACGGAGGTGGCGATGCACAATCGGCAGCTAAATATAAAGGCAGTGAGAGGAAGAAAACACGTTCCACGTGGTCCAGCGAAGGGCTAAGTTTGCAACGCGTTTTGAATTCTCTTTTCTTCGACGCTGGGCGCCGAGCATTCACATCTCAGGTCTCAAAGTCCAATCCTTGAGCGAGTTCCTTCAGATGAATATATGGCTGCACGTCGGTCGAGTCTCGACACAGTGCCACCTCACACTTACGTGGCTTCTATGTGGTTGCAGGCTGGGCTAGCGGCACCGAGTACCTAACCGACGGCATGGTCGACAACACAGCCGACGCTCCAAGCCGACGCTCCAGAACTTTCAGTGTTCAGCATCCCTGATTACGCGTACCAGGTATAGTCGCGTCGTTACGGAGGTGACCTCAGAGCTCAAATCATGAGGGCATAAATCTACCACGCGACAGCGCAAGGCAAGTAAACACGGAAGAGAACCAAGTGTATATACACAGTAGGAGATGAGCAGTGTAAAAAACAACGTACACCCAGCAGCAATTCTACAAATACAATCGTTTGAGAAGTCGAAAAGAGGACTGAATCACAAATGAAACATCGAGAATTTTTCGGGAACCGGTTATTAAGCGGGTGTATGAACACGAAACGGCGGGCTTAGAAATGTCCAGGGGAGCCTCAAGGGAAGAGGGAGANGGGGCGAACGTTCACGATGACGAAAGAACCACGGAAACCATGGAGAGCACAACATTGCTGACCAGCAGAACCACAAGACCACCGAGCCCCATCCCGGATCCCCAATCATCACCCACTACCCAGAACCTCAGGCTCTAGCCTCAAGCTTCAAGCTTCAATTCCCTACGTCGAATTCTTTCGATGCCCGCCAAAGAAGCTTTTCTTCTCAGCACTCCCACTAGTCTTCGTACTCCCATTCGACGTAGCACGCTGCGGAACAGGTCTTGCAGCAAACGAAGACGAAGTAGCCGAATTCGCGGGTGAAGTATGTGCAGATGAATTCGTGTTTGGTGAATAGGCAGCAGCAGCGGAGGAAGAGCCGTCCATCGAATCGGCACGGCGGTTAAATGACGTAGCGGTCATTGTCTTCATCATACCCCTGTGTTAAGTTTGCAAATTGACATCAGTACACGAAAAGCTGAGAAAACAGGTGCTGCGATATGGTATGGAGCCCGATTTCGACTGGGTGATGATTTCGGATGGGGAGAAGGGCGAGAACATACCTCTGTGTAGCATCGATATAATCTTGCCTGTCAAACCGCCGTGAAGTCTTGATGGATACGCCCTTGCCCGAGATATCATATCCCTTTTCCTTCAAGCTGCGGAAAAGAAGTAAACAAGGAGCAATTATCAGCGACTGTCTCTCGTGGTGGAGCAGAATATGACAACAAGAGACAAGTTGTCATAGACCAACTGAAAGCTCGAATCGCACAAGAAATGTGAAAGAAGAACTCACCTCTGCTTCGTCGTTTGAACAGACTCCGTGACTTGCTTGACCATATACACGACACCATAAATCGTGCCTCCAAAAACGCTAACAGTCTGCGCACGCGATACGATACGATCTCAGACTCTCGTATTCCAAGACACAATCCAGCGGAAGATTCATACCAGAAGCAACGAAAAGAGATCAATCCTGCAGAGAAAAACAGACACATCATCAGTTCCCGTCATGTAGTTAACCTTCCCAAAAATTGCATAGTAAAGAAGCGCCCGTCCTAAAGCCCTGGCTTCTCTTTGCGCATCTGGCATCTGAATCTCGCAGCCCTTGGCAGAAAAGAACTCACCAGCCAGCCATAGCGATTTCCAATCAGTTTAAGCAAGCTTGTCGTTCAGTTCAAGGATCAAATAAAGCAGGAAACGAAAAGAAGAGGGAGAAGAAAGGTAGGATGTCAGAACAGAGCTCAAACTGGAGTGCGTGGGAGGACAGCTCAGACGGAACCGCTCACATGAAACCACCGACCGACCTTCCTATTTAGGCAGTTCTCATCACCCCTCGATCGCCAACGCCAAGCCCCGATCGGTATCACAATAATCTATAGATAGTCTTACACGCATGAAACTATATCAACTAGAGCTTCACATCGACATCGTCCTCTGGTGACGGTCTGTTCTCTTTCTCAGCATCGTAAGATTCAGGTGGAGGTGCATATGGAGGTGGTTGTTGAGGTTGAGGAGAAGATCCTGCGGCTGCAGCGGCAGCTTTGAGCGCTTCACGACTTCTTGCTCGTTTTCGGTTTTCTCTGAATGCGGTACGAATGGCATCGAGGACTTTTGGATGAGCGTATTTGCTGCAGGCGACTATTCCGTGGTTTTTGCCTAGTGTTCTTCCAAGACCGAAATCCAAGGTGTTGCCTTTCGTATCGGTGACGACACCTCCAGCTTCTTCGATTAACAAAGACCCAGGAGCATGATCCTATTACAAGGGTTAGTGGACCGTTGGTTAGAGAAAAAGAAGAGCTTACCCAGATTTTTTCTTCGTAATCCGGCCGTGTAGGCATTCGGAGGTACAGGTGACCTCTGCCCATAGCGAGTGCGCAATACTTTGCTTGACTATCCATCCGCATCGGTGGCTCTTCGATTGTCAACAGCTCCGATACACGCGAATTGAACGCATGTGAAGAATGACCAGATTCCACAGATTCGAGAACGATGAGATCGGAGGGATGGACGGTTGGCATCGCGATTACNGTAGGATCGAAACCTTTCATTGAAAGCTATTACATATTTGACATTTAGAAATGAATACCACTCGCAAGACGTATGGTACTCACGCGTTCGGATCCTTGGTCTTTCACTGCGACGAAGATGTANCCCTTGGGTCCNTCGGGTTTACTCGTTCGATGNGGTAGATTCGGGCAACCAATGACGCCAACGACAGGTTTGCCNTCTACAAGGAGAGACAAGCACACAGCGTATTGTTCACCCCGAAGAAAACCCTTGGTCCCATCAATAGGATCGATCGTCCACATTCCTGTATAAACCACACACATTATACGTCAATCNCACCANTTAATCAATAATAAGGAAANCAACGCACGTCCANCATTACCACCCTCATACTTCCCTCTATCAATCGCATCTCTCACCTCCCTAGGCGAAATATCATACCCCACACCAATCGCCCACTCCTCTTTCTCATAAATCAACCTCTCATCCGTCAATCCCTCATTCACAAGTGTCGTAATATGATGCGATAACTCTTTATTTTCCGATTTTCGTAGTTCTGCGGCGTCTTCTTCGCCTACGATCTTATCGTCGGGAAANACNGTGGAGATTATGGCTGCTATGACTGCTTGGGCNGCGTAGTCNCCAACTATCATAGTCATCANCAACAGNAACCTCNTCNAACAACAGGNGTGTGCGTACCAGTGACAGGCGACTGATCATTCTTCGTCATATAATCNGTNTTAACCAACGTCTCAAAAACCTTCTGCGTAACGATACAAGCCCTCCTAACAGCNGAAATCGCCACNGTACGTTCCTCATTCCACGGAAGCGCAGGTTGTCCAGTAGATTGTANCATCCTCGTATGCGTACACGTATGAAAGTGCGAGCTCCGATTGAAATGCCGATTCAAGGTCAAATGCCGATTCAAGTGCGAATGCCGATTCGAGCTGAAATGCCGATGCAAGGACGAATGCTGAGGTAAAAGTAAAGTAGAATTCGAGGTCGTACAACGAAGAAGAAAAGTTATTGGGCCATGTCGACTCAGCATTTAATCCGTGCTCATTGCCGGATTTTTTTTGATTGGATTTGCAATAAAGTCACTCAAAGGAGGTCGTCCACGGTTTTCGTCATTTGCGCCTCATTGCGGGTCACGTGGTTTACTGTTTGGAGATATTTTTTGTAATCGACGCTCGGTGCCTTTCCGATACCTTTCTGTGGGTTTGGGCTGTTCGTTCGACTGTGTTCTTGAACGTAAAGGCCTTGACTGGTTTTCGTAAAGCTGGAGGTAACTGTGCTGCGCGTTGGCACGAATCCCGTGGATTTACCGTCAATTTACCGGTTAGAGTCAAGAGTCTATGGCTACTACTGTTCTTTCCCTAGGCTGCATTCACGCATATTCTCTAGGCTCGCGCTCTCAATTGTCGGAATCACCAATGTCCATTTCAACTTCACAATTCCAGGAACTCACTACTCAGAAGGAAGAAGCTGAAGCGGCTTAACTCTGTTCTGGAAGGATAATACTACTGTTATTCAACAACTTTCCATCAATACACCGACTTCTTAACGAGATTCTCACCTCACCTCCGGAACTCAATTACTCGTTATCAAAGACTCACAATGAGGCTGCATCGTGTCTACTCCCTAGTCTTTCTGTTACGGCCGCCGAGGAATCTCTGCGCAGTTGTTTCATCAACCCCGAATACCAGCGACTCGGAGTCAGTGGCGCAATCTCTTGGTGTCTTGGTTCAGCCCGGGCGCGATTGAGGATACTAGTTTCGGGCTTATGAGGTTAACGTGGTGGGTAATCCGCGCTACATGAACTCTTGGATCGTGGCTTAGGGAGTCCCACGAAGACATGGGGCTCTCGCGTCCAGAACCGAGGTAGTGAATGCTCTCTCCAAAGTAACATTTTCGTGACTAGTGCAATTTTCAGAACTTTTTCAGGACTTGCGCCCACCATCACGTTAACCGACTTTCATTCTCCGTTCCTCATAACCGCTGCTATTGTCCAGGTCTTTAGGACAATCACGCTCAAAGACTGGCGTGAGTATCGCCTAGGTTAAAAGTCTACTTCCGGGTACTCATAACGCGTCTCGCTATTTAGGACTGCCGAGTTATGCCCCATCATCAATGTACGCGCTGTCAAAAGACCGACCCTCCACCGAAGCGATGCGCAGCTTGTAAAAACGCGTGGTATTGCGGCGCGCAATGTCAGCGTCGCGACTGTGTCTGCCATATATTCGACTGTAAGCTGACATGGGCCATCACCAGTGCGGATTACATAGCCCTCGGTGTGGAGGAAGGTCGTGTCCCAGAAAATGTTCAGGCCAAGGCAGATTACAGCTTCGGAAGTCACATAGAAAAAAGCCACCTCTCAGCTCTTCTCAAGGTGCATACGGATCTCATGCATCCGGATTGACGGGATCAAGGCAGCCAACTCTACATAGATGGAAAAAAGAGGGAGCACTGCTGGCAAATATGCTAAGGGAGTTTCAGCGACTTCCAGAGATAACAGTTCTTTGCCCATATACAAACAAGAATACCTCACATTATACTTCATCCTCTTGATGGACGCGTTGTCAAATCCCGACAATCCCACCTGGGTCAAATTTGACTTGGCGGCTTGCCGATCATCTGGAGAGTCTATCCACGGAAAAATACTCCGAGTACGGATCGCATCATGCACGTTCGACGAGTTTTGTGCTGCCTACAAATCCGCTTCGTTATTTACCCTCTTACAGTACGCCTGTGGGATCAGCTTGGTCGAACCATACACAATCGCACTCCTCACAGAGACTCCCGAAGTCAACTCAGTTTGGTGGTTGAGCCAGTTAATTGAATGTGTCGTCAGCGGAGGGCATGAATCGGACCCGTCATTCGAGCCCTTAAACCCCATCATTCGCATCGATTATAGCGTCATGAACTGTAAGACCCTAGAAGGATTTCGATTGTTGGTCGACCTTTACGAGGGTTTCTGGAAAAATGAGGATTCGAACCCATTGGCGCTGCATGAAGCGGCTATGCGGGGCCGATGATATGCACATTTTACAGAGGATTTGAAATACCAACTTCGGCAGAAGAAACAAAGCCGGGGATTTTTGTTAAACAACCACCATTTGGGAGGAGTAAAGCTGGGGTAGCTAAGTATACAGCTTGTAGCTCTACGTTTATGGCTTCTTCATTTCTGTACTAACCAATCTATATGCCAGTGAGATGTATAGGGCCGGCCCAATGTGCTTCCAAGTTCGCAATCGATATTTCTGACGGCTGTCCGACCCCTAGAAATTCCGATTTATGTTTCGCTGTCATAGCCAGGATAGGTTGTCTTCAGATCAATATGGCCAGGGATCGTCAGGCCTCAGGGCCCGTCAATGTCCAAAAGGTGGACATGTCCAGTCCATCAGAGATCCAGGGTCGTGATTGTGTCGTTCTCGTGACTTTTATTACAGGGACTCGCCGAGTTATGCCGATGATGTCCCCTATCGAAGTCCTATAGAAAGGTCGGAGTCAATAATGGCAATGAACGTGAGGACACATCCGAGAGTAGTTCTGCCTGCCACTTAAAATTTTCTCAACTGCATGACAGCCGTTCATCGCGAGCAATTCTGTCGAAGCAAACCGCAAAACAGGGAACGCGCCATCACAACCAACCTCTGATCAAGTAAGCTTTAAATCCAATTCCTTACATTCCGGGCTGGAACAATCGGCTCGGTTCAGATGGTCCAGCGCCAGTGCACATATTGTGAAAATCTAAACCCACCCCCGAAGCGATGCATTGCATGCAAGAACGCATGGTACTGTACCGTGCAATGCCAACGTCGTCATTGGGTTCGCCACATCTTCGATTGCAATCCATCTCGAGCCATTACGACTGCCGATTACATCGCACTGGCGGTGGACCAGAACCAAGTGCCAGAACACCCAGGAGCTCTTGCAGACTATGGATTCGAAAACGACCTCAGCTACGAATATACCAGGAGACTTCTCGAGGTCTACAAAGCTCTTCTTCATCCCATTACTGGGCTTGGTGTGAAGCCTCTGACATTGCACAGATGGAGGATAGAAGGATCTCTAGAAAAGCAGATGGTAAAAGAGTTGGGACGCGCCCCGGAGCAGCCACTGGGAGAACACATTTCCTGGTTTCTTCAGAACCCTCAGGTCGTCCGGGCAAAGAGTATCCAAGAGAGCGAGCTTCAGTGGGAAGAGCCTATCGAAGCAGCCTACCGCAAAGCCTGGGGCTTCATTGGCCTCAGCGAAACTCTTCCGAAGGAGGAGATGATTCAATACCACAATTCCTTGTCTATCCCAAAGCAGGAGTGCATAGCATTTTATGCTCTCCTTGTGATAGGCGAACATCCGTCTCCCACCCACCCCAACTAGGCAGCTTTCGGCTTTGCTGGAGTTGGTCGTACGGGGGAGGAGGCACTGAGGCAGACATTTCGCCTACTAATCGAGCGTGTTTCATTCGATCAGTTTTGCGCCGCCTATGAATCCGGATCGCTCGTATCCCTGATGAGGAATACATGTGGACTGTATATGGCAGAGCCTAATACGATCGCACTTCTCCGCGAGACCCCGAGAGTCAGCTCGGTCTGGTGGTTGAATCGGTACATTCAAGCTTCAATATTCGAGGGTCGCGAGAGTGATCTCACATACATGCCCTATAATTCGATGGTGCTCGTCGATTATGGCTTTATCAATTGCAGAACCGTTGAGGACCGAAGATTACTGTTCGATCTCTACAAGCCCTTCTTTGCAAATCACGAGTCAAATTCGATGAATCTTCATCGAGCCTGCATGAAGGGACGCCTTTACGAACATTTCACAGAGGATCTGGGTTATCGATTGCGGCGGAAGAAAAATTACCAGCGTCTGTTAAAGAATCCATACCCCACACCGATACAGCAAGAGTCGCTGTTCGGTCACTTAAATCACACCACTTTTCCCAGTGCGTTGTATAACTAGTATCCTCAATTCGAATCGTACTATATCATCGACGATTAAACGGCGTGTGATTCGATGATGATTCAAAATGGCTCATGGCCCATAGTCGCAGGTTTATGTTGGCCCAGGTGCACAATGCATTAACGGCATCCGCTGTGCTTCGGTCCTAGGCACCCCTTCGTCTCGAAGCTGATCAGGTTCGAGAGAAAGGTACGTGTTCAAGCCTCCGCTCACTATTTCCTTGATCTTATTCAGCTAGAGCGTGTCAGAGCGACAATTCAGCAGACGCCCCCGCCCCGAAAGCGCACAGTGGAGCATGCAGGAAATCCTAGTCCTCGAGCCCTCACTGGGCCTCAGCGCTCAGCACTCAGTACCAGCGTCACAAATGGGCGTCTCACGCTTAGCAGGCTCGTATCCTCCGTCATGTACGTTGATTCTGTGCCATCCACTTCGTCGAATAAATCGTGTCGATGCAGTATAGAATCGATTCTTCTGGCTATTTCGAAGTCCTTCTCTCTTCTCAGCTCTTTAGTAAGCGGTGTGAATCTAGCTGATATATTCATACTCTTCGGACTCACAAGGATCACAATGATAATACCAGGGTGTTCCCGAAATATTTCAGCTAAATGAGTACTATTAGAATTCGCCCTTGTTCTCTGAAATCTTCTTGATGTCGTGATTTACGGAATGATAGATACTGTCCCCCCCATCCGTATACGGTGGGCTTGACCAAATTCTCACACCAAGTGTCAACCACAATCTCTACTCCTATCCTGTAACTTGCCACTCAGACACCCGGCGACCGGGCTCAGCAGAAGTCATGCATAGGGACAGGGGCACGGGAACCCGATTCTGAGCCCTCGATCGCGCAAGCTGCTCTTTCATGCAATGCGGAGTTGCACTACGGCCACCCTATGTAGAGCTTGGAATCCTGTTTCAAAAACATGGAATGACCAAGGACCTAGAAAGCCTTGAAGTGAATGCCGCAAGTCATTTCTCATTAGTTTATACAGAAGTTTCTCAAGGACGGAGACTCTAACCCCATTCTACATGTTGAGCCTGTGTAGAAACTCGTCCTGATGATGATTTTGTTGAGGACGCTCCGACACAACAGAGACATCGATATCTTCTCCTCAAGCCATATCACTGCGTTCCTATTGATCATATTACGGTAATTGACTAAGTCCTTTCATGCTATTGATTGAATGTGAGTTGCCTTGTTGCTTTTCATCAGATTATGCCCTGAGGCCCGCACGCGGGTCGTTACTATGACTTGACTCAGAACAATTGCTGTTTTCCCCGCCCAACTTTGAGTTGTGGCGGAGTCGCTAACAAGCCTCTTACCGAATGCACAATACAAAAAGTTTTTAGTCTAATTATGCCTCTCGGCCTTCGCTGCTTCTCAATACACAAGTCGCATCACGTAATTATAGATACCACACATACCACATCCTCGTCGAAGCGAACTCCGTGGTGTGACCGTGGTTTTGGTGGCGTTCTTGAGATACATCTTCCTGTCACTCAACACGCGACGACCTCGTGCACCCGTCAAGTACAGTGGTAAGATTGCAATGCCAGAAATCGTCGAGTTTCCTGTCAGTGGAGGTTTCGAGGTCAGTCCTTAGTACATGTCGGCTGAGCGCTCAACGCCCACGACAAGCGGAGATTGTGGGGTTGAAAATTGAAATTCGCCACTCAGTGACGCCATTCGCCTTGTGTGGCTTCTTCCTTTTCTTACTTCTGCTAAGGTACTATTACCCTTCGGGACTTCAGAAGGTTTCTCGAAGTTGCCTGGCCGGGAGAGTTCATGATGCGGGTATAAAGTGAGTATTACCTATGTTTGTACATTGGGAGGAAGTGTCATTTTTTTCTTTTACGCATGGCTGCTTCTAAGTAAAGACAAAGGATGCGGGGATAGCGGTCATTCACTAGGTGATATCACAGACTAGCTCGGTGCTATTGCGTGCCCATGTGAATGTCGACGAGGTCTTTGAGCGCTGGCAGCTGAAAACAGCTTCATAAAAGTCAGAAGTCGACGTCGAAGTCGATAAATCGGTAAAAAGTAGCCTTCTGCCTTCCAGGTGTCTTAGCAGTGGTCACTGGTGACTAATGCGCGCTCAGCGCTCAACGCCGAGTCAGAGTCTTCGGTTAAGTTGCAAGCTCGGAGCACGGGGCCACGGGGAGTAGGGATATTCCTCTATTATCGTATTTCTAGAGTAAAATCTGATTGCGGCTGTTTTAGACTTTGTTTAGCGATGCTTATGCTCTCCTATTATGAGAGACTAAACAGCAATTTTTTGGTATTCCCAAGATGCCGTCAAGAGAACGGGTCGAAACTTTTCTGCTCCACTACCATCAACGGCAAATAACCCAGTGGATCGGCACGAACAAATCGCTTCCACACGGCATCGTAGTCAAGCTAAGTAAACCGTTATAACTCCTCCTGAGGTATCCTGCATCAGACTAAAGCAGGATTTGGCAGAAGAAACGGTGGAGGGGCCATTCGTAGGAGATTCTGATAAGGGGAATGAAAAGGTTTGTCTTCGTAGAAGATGAGAGGGTGTTCGTTTATTCTATGTAACTCCTGACCGTTATCACTTGAAATTTGAATCTTCTAGCTTCTTCCATAACACTTCATTTTGCCACACGAAGATAGTCTTGACTAATCCCAACTAGTCAGTGAACATTGATGCTCCTCAGTGCCACTAAACGATGGAAACACAGACTATAAGAATTTTGGTTAGGGACTCGCTATTGAATTAAGTGAGAACTAAATACGCGGGTAGAACAGTAGAGAAGTGGCGCGAACGTAGGTTGGGTATTGGCTCACCCTCAATGGCTCAAGAAAGACATGCTTTCATTGAGCATCCGTTTTCGGGGCTGATGGGTGAGAATTATACATGCGCGCCCGCCCGTAGTCCGCTCCGGATCCGAAAGCGAGCCTACCCACTGGGTCGTTCGTTCTGATCACATCACGTTCTCTGAAAACTATTCCCGATAACATAGGATGAAGCATGTCTGACTTGCTCGGTCTTCTGGCCTTCTTGCTTTTAAGGCTGATTCGGAATATACGTACCGCTGTCCGAAATCGATGTTCAAACAAAAGAAGAGGCGACTCAGCTGGTGAAAAGAAAAGGCTAACTGGCAGATGGCTGTTGATTCCCCTTGTCCACCGTCAACTGATCATCATGACCACCAGCAGTGTTGCTCGGGTGTCGCTGTCTGTGGCCAGCCTTGTGAACTTTAACAAGACGCTGTCAAACTCATTTCAGTCGCTTTATTTGGACGTTGACGTTAGCACTCAACGTCATAACTAGATTTGGATCGCCGACGGCCGTAACCTGATCTCCTCGTATCTGTGTTCACTTTTCGGAACCCTTTGTTGTGTATCGTCCCCTTAATGCCACTGTTCTTGTGTCTTTTTAACCCCTACGTCCTCCTCGTAACCGACGGTCTTTAGGCTCAACGCTCGAGGCGGTTCCGCCAAGTAAATACACAACGTGGTCGGTAATCGATGATCGTTCGATAAGGAATTCCCGACGGGTTACATAATCGGCTTCCGCGCTCCTGCCGGCTTCGATCACGCCCTTGTGTCCTGCCTTCAGCAAGTGCGATAGATTATTATCAACTCGCTTTTCTAATTATGTTTTGGACGCAGACAACCACCGTTGACTCGGACTAGAAGCCGGAGCCGTTAGACGCGGGACTACAATGACAATACGTTTAAAATATTCCATCATACCCCCCTTATGCCGATGTTCCTCGATATATCAATAACTTGCGGCTAATGGAACCCGTATAAATGTTCAGGGAACAATTTGCGGGGTGACGTTAAGCCGTTCCTTCCTCCCGTCTCTGTCCCTCACGTCAATTATGAGGCTTACTGTGGTCACGACTTTCGCTACTTTGCCGCTCGTGTGCTACGCTCTCGACAGGACGACAGAAGCTGGCGAGGCCTCGATCACAAGTAAACCTCCAAGCGCTGTTCTTGAGGGTTATACTCAACAGAAATCACAGGTCCACAGGCCGAATGCGCCCCGTACGACTATCCACCAGTCACCGCGCAACGCGCTGCCTTTCCAGTACAATGGAAACCTGCGACCATCTTACCCGATGATTCCGCAGCTCAGTCGCGATGGAAAAGTATCGTGGCTAATGTGCCGGACACTCCTCCGAAAGTCAGGCATTTGCCCCAGTCTACCTCGACCATTTTTTCTGACGCGCCGTT
The DNA here is from genome assembly GCA_027627405.1 of Leucocoprinus birnbaumii. Taxonomy (NCBI): domain Eukaryota; kingdom Fungi; phylum Basidiomycota; class Agaricomycetes; order Agaricales; family Agaricaceae; genus Leucocoprinus; species Leucocoprinus birnbaumii. Next base: position 62,708 of record JANIEX010000070.1, read on the forward strand.
TCACGCGTAGCCGGTTCCAGGAAGCTCAGGTTCCGGCAGCTTCAAGTATCCTTCAAGCGACCCGGACTGCTGGTGGACGTACGGTCAATGCGTTACGCCAAAACTGGCTGGACTGCCACCGGACATTGCGGACGTCCCTGAGGTGGGTTTACTGTCCTCAATCTATAGGCGACTTATCTCAACCAGTATTTTTGGCAGCCTGCTACGATGGGATACGGTTTTGACGATGGCCCTAACTGCTCACATAATGCCTTCTATGATTTCCTGGATAGCAAGAATCAGAAAGCCAGTCAGTCAAAGTTGCCCTCCTGGGTCGCCGGAAACGCTGATTTGTTCTTCAGCCATGTTCTATATTGGAAGCAACGTGATGGACTGGCCGCTAGAAGCACAGAGAGGTATCACTGATGGTACGTATTATTGTTCATTGAAACGATCAACTTGCTGACAATACCACTAGGGCATGAGATATGCGTTCGTAAGTTGGCATCCTACGATGAAATTAAATGCAAGCGCTGATCAGATGCCTCATGCCAGACACATGGTCTCACAACTATAGTACGCTCGCTGTTTTTGACCATTTCTTTGACTTAATTAATCCATTTCTTTAGTGACATCTCTCTCGAGCGAATCCGCTTTTGCTGAGCTCTACTACAGTATGTAACTTTCTATTATTTATGAAGGACTATGTATACTCAACCCCACACCTCGCAGCGGTACATCACTCCCTACTGCCCCACGTTTGATGCTGATCCGACGCACAGATGCAACTCATCAAACTCGTAGCTGGAGTCACACCAACGTGCTGGAGGGTAAGTAGCTCGGTTAATCGCACCGAGCGGTATTCTTAGCTAACGGGTCATCCCTTCAGCCGCCCTACGGTGATATAGACGACCGCATTCGTGCTATCGCAAACGGCCTTGGTCTTAGGAGTATCCTATGGAAGTACGACTCTAATGATTGGAGGTTCGGTAGCGGAGCGTCGAAAGCGCAGATTGATGCCAATTATCAAGATTTTATCAATAAAGCTAATAACGGAAGTTTCACTTCGGTGAGTGGTGACCGCGTTCCTGATATATCCGAAATGCTCATTGAAATGATGTTCACGTGTGATTCTATTCAGGTCGGCGCTATTATCTTGACGCATGAGCTCAATAACTTCACGATGTCGGAAGCGGTGCAGTTCTACGGTCAGCTGCAGACCGCGTTTAAGGTGACTGAATTGAACATTTATCTATCTCATTCATATACTAATCTTACGGGCACACAGCACATCGTCCCCGTGGGTGTCGCCTATAACCAGACTCAACCATACGTTGAAACGAACTATACGTTGCCAACATTCGAAGAATGTAAGCGGCTTCATTTTATCTACGATCAAGAGCTAAACCTTCAACCTTTTTCAGATATCAGCGGGACAACGGCGATCGCCCCAGGTGAAAATGGCAAATTAGCCCAGCCCGCAGATAACGCTACGACGAGTTCACCTGCTAGTTCTGCCTCTCCTACGCCCACCGGGACCAACGCTGCTATTCCACTACTCTCATGGCCTCTCGATAGACTTTTCTTGGTTGTCTCTTGCTTTGACATTCTTTTGCTAGAACTTTATTATAGACTTGGACTGGACTTTTTCATTCGACATGGACATATTTGATGATTATCATGGACTCATCGTAATGATGGAAGAATCCTTATCTACAACTACAACTAAAGTACAATGACGCTCTTTATTTCGCCCGTTCCTTCTTATACCCCTTATTCATAGATAATACTTATTGTCCTTTGTCTTACATTAGAAGAGATCGTTTGCCGTGCTTCGGCGGATTGTTGGAATTTGGGGTGAGCTTGGCATGGGCGGTGATTTATGTGCGGCGCCGTTCCTTGGTTCTTCATCAGCAACGTGGGGGGCATAAAACTTTGTTTGACTGAGACATTGATACTAGCGATATCAACGCAGGTTAGGAGCACTGACAATGATCCCTTTAGTCGCCAAAATGTCAAGACGTTCTTGTGGAGGAAAACCGATTCCTCCATTATTGACCTCAACAGCGGCGATCAGCCACCGGTAATTCAGTTTACCACAGGCATCTCTTTGACGATGAAATCCCTCATTCTGTAGTAATTGAAACTCGACAAAGAACTGGAGTTGATATAAATATCTTATCACAATCATCTTGAGTGTCACGGTCAAAGAAAGTCAAATGACTTTGTTTTGCTGCTTTGAGTTCTCGGCGGCGGTTTGTCTGATGTTATTCACAAATTATTCAGCGGCCAATTATTTTTCATGTGACCAAGGCTTATGAGGCTTCTGTAGCGATAACAGTCAGGTTATCCAAATCTTGTGTACAATTTCTGGTACGTATGTAGATCTTCTCGTTAGTGTGAGTGTGTATGACGTAATTTCGGCGATCATGGTCCGTCACGGTCCGAAGTCGATTCTCTTTGATCCGGATACTGCTGGCAATTAGCTCCTCGTCCTTATCGCCGACCATGTTGTCGAACTCGCCTGAATTGTTGGATCCGAACGCCCACCATATTCTGGTGCAATTCCCTCCAGAGCTTATTGTTCGGATCTACCGCATCAATGCCTATCGCGGCTATGACTCTTCCTCCTGTTGTTTGCAAGAATTTGCAAGGGAGGGGATACCCAGTCCATTGCGGGACACTATCAATGCCTCGCAGGTCTGCCACCGCCTCAGAGAGATCACGCTATCATCTCCACAACTGTGGTCCCGCTTTATTGACGTCTATCATCCTCGTGTGGCATGGGTAGAGCTGTTGCTTCAGCGTTCGCAACCCCTCGGTATCGACCTTTTGCAGTCTGGTCACTGCCAGACGGGCAAAATTTCTCTTCCAATTAACGTCAGACGTCAAATATCATACGAAGTTCACAAAAGGGTAATCAGCTACAGAATGAGACCCAACTCTCGTTTCTGGTCCTCCTTTGGTGTGTGGCCCGAGACGACCAACTCTTGGCCAATGCTGGAGCATTTGTGCCTGCTGTATGCCCATATCTACAATTGGGATCAAGGAGGAGGATCAGAATCACGTATGCTACCCGAGAACTTTCCTGGTAGAGCGACGCCTGTTCTTCGGAGACTTCACCTGCAGTATTGCTGGATGCCTGACCGGTGGAGTAACCTCAAGGTGTTGAGCGATACGCTGACGTGCCTCGTAATTGAATTCCCTCCAAAAGTTGCTCACTTAACTCTCAACGGTTGGATGGAGATATTTAACGACCTCCCTCACCTTGACGCCTTGACTCTGTCATGCGCGCTTCAGAATCCCCTGGATTATGAAGAGCCATCCAAAGCCTTCACGCTTGATATCAAAAGCTTCACTTTGAAAGATCGCCCTAAGGAATGTGTCCACTTTTTCAACCACGTATCGTTGACCCAGACATGTCACTTCTTCTCCTTGCAATGCTGTACTAACAGCACATTCATCCTCGACGACTCCCTGCGAGCGCTCATGGCCCATGCGAAACGCTTCTACCACGAACTAGCCATGCCACAACTCTTTTCGAAGACTGTGGTACGGATCTTGTATGCTGAGATAGGTATCTGGGGCCTTCCTCAGTCCTCCAGCGATACCGTCCCCTTTCCGCTGTTGGATGAAGACGACCAGCTGTCTGACCTTGCTATCAGCAAGTTCCGTTGTTCCTTCCACCATGGTTTTAATACCGACATCTGTCAGCCATTCCCTTGGGCATCTTCTGAAGTTGACCCAATTAAATACATGCTTCTTGAGATTTTCTCAGAGGCGGTTTACGCAGTGGAACACGTCTTTTTGGGACTTAGTCTCTACATGGAGACCGATAAAGACGCTTTATTTGAGATTTTAACTAGGGGTAACAAGATCTCGACTCTCAGCTACATATCACCGGAGCTATGGAAGAGCTTATACCGAGCTCTGGCTCTTGGTGGCCCACAGGACAATTCCACGTTACCTCTACTTTGTAAAATCTCCTTGGACGAGACACATCACCTGACGAACAAAGACAGAGATGGCTCTACCGTTCTGGAAGAGCTAGTTCGCCTTTGCGAGCATCGAGCGCGAATTGATCTCCCCATTCATAGAGTCGAGCTTTGTCGTAGGAGTGTCCGGCGAGAACTTCCGCGGAAGGACGTTCTGAAAGACATCGTTACTGCTCTAGCACCTCTAGGAGTTGAGGTTACGGTCGAGGAGGATGATCGCCACGGGGAAGGTCGCTTTGGTTTTGAATCTGAAGACACATCGAGCGATGAGGATGAAGAGGAACCAGACGAGGGTGGCATTGGCGTCGAGGGATAGACCACGCAGGGGGGCGATTGAGGGGACATACTGCGGTCAGGGTATCGTAATTATTAGGTAAATTGTACAGGGAATCTCCTTAAATACAAAACGATGCGATGTATTGATGGTCAGCCTCGACAATTGGGTTTGTCCTTGTAAGAGATAGAGATGGTGGATTTCTAGAGTGTTTTTCTGAGGATGGTTCTTCACTATGTAGCTTTCTCAATAGAAGGACGCTGTAAGCCATGGGCGCCTGATTTGTATTGACGCTGCCCAATGATAATATTGCACGTGAGTATAATCAAACACGAATGCTCTCAGGCTGAACCTGGATCTACTCCGCCATCATGCTCCCTCGATTTAGGTTTTATCTGAAGAGAAAGCTCTCTCGAAATGATACACGCCAGGAATCTGGCTTGGACAGATCAAGTAAAAGTTCGTATTCAGGAACTGCGAACCTTTAGAGTTGCTCTGACTGGCTATCAACTTATCGTAGAGATGCCGGGTACTGATCTTCGCACTTTGCGTGAATCATCCGGTGAATACGATTATCGCAGCTCTGGATGATAGCATTGACTGAAGACTCCCAAGTATCCCTAGAGCTGAATGATGCTCCAAGGCCGTTGATCGGCGAAGTGATCTCGACCGTTCAGTCCCAGGTTTCCTCGATGTCTCCAGAAAAGCATCCCGAGAGCAAATCTACCAGTGAACAGGGTGACTCATCTTCTGGAGCACATGATTTTGTTATGATGAATCCGGTCATGTATCACGACTCTCGGCACTATAATCACGCTCAAAACTACAACTTCATCATGGCTGGACAACCTGGTGTGTCCTATTAACACTTACTGCAACTACCCCATTTCTGATAAGCATGATGCTTAGTGCTTGAACGACTAATGAGCGCAGGTACTCCGGAGGCGAGACTCGATGCTGCAGCACGATATCCTCTTCCTCGCTGCTATCCTGGGGCCCGGAAGACTATCCAAGAAAAACTCCTCAAGTGGCTCAACGATGGATCTGAGGAACGGCGTACCGTCTGGCTTTTTGGATCTGCAGGAGTTGGAAAAAGCGCTGTAGCGCAAACGTTCGCGGAGGCGGCTAAAGCTACAGGTCTCCTTGCAGGCGCCTACTTCTTCTCGAGCACTCATGGAGAGAAGTCTTCCAGTCCCCTACGTCTCATTCCAACGCTCGCTTATCAACTGTCAACTCATGATACCCAGTATAAGAACATCATTACCCAAAAGCTCGCCAGCGACCCCTCTATCTTAGATGCTACGCTTGAAGCGCAATTTCGAGGCCTCATTGTCGATCCCTTTCTGCAACTGTCTTCGTACGGAGTCCGGGTATTCGAGGACAAACGACGTGTTATCATAATCGATGGTCTCGATGAATGTAACGACGACGTTTCACAGTGTGAACTGGTCGAGCTGATTATGGAGGCCGCGCAGAAAGACCAACTACCCCTGATTTGGCTTATCTGCAGCCGTTCCGAGCGACATCTAAAATCCACTTTTTCCCAGCTAGAATACGTCAGTATCTGTAGTCGGGAGGAGCTACAGATTGACAGTGAAGCACGTAGTGATGTAGAGCTGTTTCTCCGTGCCCGCTTCACAGAGATTCGCACCAAGTTCCCCAACATGGTCAAGGCCGACGCGAGGAACGTCTGGCCTACAGAACGCGATTTCCGGGTAATTTCTCGGGCCGCGGATGGCCATTTTGTTGTTGCTTCAGTTGCAGAGAAGTATGTCGGTGATCGAGTTGTGAGAAACCCAGAAGCCCAGCTCGGTTCGTTGGTGAATATACTCAGAGGGTTGAGCAATGCTGGGGTCAATAATCCCTTGGAGGCGCTAGATGCATTTTACACTCGAATTCTTGGAAAAGTCCCGGAGCGTGCCTGGCCGGTGGTGGGGTCAGTTCTTGCGCTCTCTGCCTACCACCTTGACTTGGCCTTTGTTGAAGAGCTTGCGTCTCGGCTCAATACGACAGAGCAGCTGTGGATATTCCTCGGAATAACTCAATACGACTTCTACAGCGCGATGGAGACACTTCACTCTGTCCTTGACGTCCCCTCTCCAGAGGACGCACGCAACAAGCCTATCACATTTTATCACAAATCTTTCCCAGACTATTTGATGAATGAACGCCGATCTGGCAAATTCTCTGTCTATCGGGAACAAGTTTACCTGTGTTACTTGGCTTGTGTTTTCAATCGACTCAATATCACTCTGCAAGCTGGAAGGTCTAAGCGTGAGTCAGCTATTTGGATTCCTCTGGGGACCCGTAGGCTGACGTTATATCAGGTCGGAATGCCGACAAGGCTTCAATACAGTATTACAGGAAACTTCGTAATGATCTCAGGTTTTTCTACCGTTTTCGGCTGAAGCCAGTCAGCTGCAGCACTCGAGGGTCCACGCTTCTTCATGTGTTGCAGGGCTTCAGTTTTGACTTGATGTCGTTTGATGAATTTGACTCGGGCTTCAACGTTCTTCCCATGTTCGCTATCAGTCTGGTGTGTCGTGCTGCACGATTCACGGAAGCACATAATAATCTGTAAACAGATTCGCGATCCCAGGCTGGATCCACACTTTTTCCGTACTGACATCAAAGTCGAAATAATCGACTCTAGACTACTGAATCATCTCTCGCTTCTTACTGACGGCAAGAGTGTTGAACCTCTCGACCTTACAGCTAGTGATCCCTTTGTACGTCGCTATTCTCTCTCGCTCACTTCGACTACTTACCCTGCCTAGGAGAACACGAAGAAGAAATCAGTCTCTTTCGTCATTATGGGTATTGGCTCGAAATCGGGCCTTGCCTGCATTGGCAGAGGCTTTGGCGGGTGGAAGTGGGAAGTGATCTGGTTGAATGCGGTTTATCCTCCAACTTACGAGCAACAATATCGCTACCAAGAATGGGAAGAGGAAGTCACAGGAAACGCTATCAAAGACAGCTGGGGGTTTCTGGAGAATAGAGAAGAGCCAAGCGAA
>JANIEX010000700.1:0-22278 GCA_027627405.1 Leucocoprinus birnbaumii
CCATTCTTAGGATGCATGGGAAAACTTTTTGCAAATGTATATTTGAGCTATCAAGGAGGGCAATGAGGAGAGCTCTCCAGTCTCTTGATATCATGCCGGCCNTCGGGTGCTTAGTGTTCAGTGTCTTGGCCGACCCAGCTCCCTATCCGAGTCATGTCCCTGAATTTAAATCCAATCAAAGCGATATGATGGAGTTTATTAATAGATTATAGCGATGGTGGAGGCACCGGGAACCCGCCACTTGGAAGAAAGTCGCTCTAAATTACGATAAGAAGGAACAAAAATTGCCGGACTTGTAGAGGTGTTTGAGCTGTATTCTCACATGAGACTACCATATTTATAGTTGTATTGAGTAGTGGAAGCGAATAAATACAAACGGCTGTGTATCATTCACTGTCTTGAGAATGATGTGCGCATCGCTACTATCCCCGAGGTATCTCCTTGGCGAACGGTGTCTAGCAGGCGCACCGAAATTTCATCACTCGTTACAGGTAGTACAACTGTAAACACATGTGTTTACTGCCGGCAGGATCATGTATAAGTTCGTTATCACAGTGTGGTTTGGTCAAATTTTGGGGAGCAGGTTAGTGAACATGTTCGTTGACCCTGCGCAAAGTCCATGTGTTTGTCGGACGCACCCCTTTGCACCTTTGGCGGCTATATGTGTGACGTTCGATTGAAATGCAAGAAGCGAAGCATGAGATATCGGAGGTGACAACCCGGAATGATCGATCATCATTGAAATATTGGCCCTTACTAGTGATGCAAGGGTGAACAATATGAGCTCGTGTGATGCGTATGCCAGTGATGCACAGAGGCTGGTCTGGGGAGCAACAGGGGATCGAATTGGGGCATCAGTCTGGGGTGAACAGAGGTGAACAGAGGATGACGATTTTATGTCGTTGGTAGTGAAAGCGATCAAAGGCGCTAATGAAAGAATAATCAGTCACCACTAATAGAACCTGATGTGCTCTATTGTTGTTGTCCACGGGATGTCTAATATGAGAAAGACCGATAGCGGAAGTAGAGAGATAACAAGACTATTCTCAGAACCTTCATTGATATATCCGACACACTCGGAGTACTAGTGAATGGCGAGTCGAGGACTAATAGGTAGTAGGCTGTAACGATTCTGATTATGACTGCAGCCCATTTTGAAATACCTCTTGTTTTGAAGCGAAGAAGCAGAAGGTTATGCAGATCACTCGGGCTCTTCTGGAAGTAATCTGGCACATCTGGCACACACAAAGACACCGTATCATGTAATGCTTCTTGTAGTTAAAACAACGGCATGGTCATGTGCACTTCATTCATAGAATACAATACAGTCCGAAAGCTTCTAGTTCGCGTCGAGGGTATATCGCATACAAGAAGTCGCGCGCCACGATAACCCATAGTCCGGAAGACCTGTTCAGATATGACATCTCCGGTGTGGACTCAGTCAGAAGCGCCTTTGATAGGCCGTGATTTTGGTCTTGGCAAACTTGCACCACAAGGTACCGAGAGAATCTGGTGATACAGTAAGGAAATGGCAGCATGTGGTTGTTTGGAAGCAAGATATCCTTTTGGTTTTGGGGGAAAGGCCTCCTGCTTGGAACTTCCTGGAGCTCACTCATTGGATTTCCGGGTGAGAAGGGATTGACGAGAATAGCGGTTAAGTTCTGAATCTTTCTAAGCCGAGGGTGAGCTAGGACCGATGTTCCTTGCAGCGTTTGAGAAGCGACTAGGCCTTATGAGCACGGAGTCGTCCGTCGACCAACCGTAATCATGCACCTACATTCCGCTTGTGTTCGAATGCCGGACCAATGAGCGGGCTCTGAATAGGAAATTCCCACGAGTGCGGACTTTACCGATTTGGCGATACTCCGACCGTGTGTGTACAACCACGACATGTGGGGAAATATGGTGACATTTGTTTTCTGTCAGAGTCCTCATGGTTCACTGATCTTTGTTTTGCTAGATCTCCATAGTATCTTGCGTGCTGGCTGGGCGCTCGGAGCTTAGTAGAAAAAATAAATCCTCTGAAGGGTCTGGATCTCGCTTTCCGCACCCGGGGAACAGTTATTGATAGTTCCTCACATGCAAGCATGGAGCCCAGGAAACGATATCATTCGCTATCTGGATCCATACGATACAGCCTGGTGGCAACTCAATAACCGCGTTTATTCCCTCCATCAAGCTTCTTCGAACCGCCTGCCTTGAAAAGGGCAGCTGCCAGATCCCACACACCTTCTATTGCACCCCGTTATTTCGTGTGCAAGCCCGCCCCAGGACAAGCAGGCTGAGGCAACCGTCATCGACCAACAATGGCTTCAAGCTCAGAAGACGTCAAATATGAGTCTGGCGGTGTTGTGGAGAAGACGTCCACCAGGGAGAAGGACCCCTACGATGTTGCTGAAGGAGACGAAAGCTTAGCCGCCGAGTATGACGATCATGATGTGTATGTATTGGTGCTCTCTTGTCGCATTCATTATTCAAAGATCGCTCCAGTACAAGGCCATTCCCCGTGGATCCCAACGAGCCTGAAGAGGAATACCAGCTCACTGTCCGAGCCGTTTTCGTCGGTTGTTGCTTGGGTGCAGTTGGTACGTTCCAATTCTGGGGCGTCTGAGAATCAATTTGACGCCACTCTAGTCGGTGCTTCGAACATTTATCTCGGCTTGAAGACCGGTTTCACATTTGGTCCCCAATTATTCGGTGTAAGTCTTATATTTATGCAAAGTTCGGCCTTTAAACCTCATATTTCCTGCAGGCTATTTTCGGTTATGCGATTCTCAAACCCTTCTCCAAACTCATCCCCGAGTCTGGGCTTCTGTCTCGCATTCTTGGTGGTCCTTTTGGCCCTAAGGAGAACTGTACTGTCCAAAGGTGAGATCACCTCTTCAGCCACATTTTTTCATGCTAAATCACTTTCAGTGCTGCAACTGGTAAACAATACATACTATATTCAGCCTGACTGTGGCTCATCTTTGTTACAGCTGCTGGAGGATTGGGTATTCTCTATGTGTCCGCCGTCCCAGCCATGTATCGCATGGGTCTTCTTTCCGCCCTTCCTCAGCAAGATGTGGGCAGATTAATTGCCCTCACTGTCGCAGCCGGTTTCTTCGGCGTCTTCTTTGTTATCCCTCTCCGCAAGTACTATATCGTACACCAGAAGCTGACTTTCCCCACTCCAGCTGCTACCGTGAGTCGTTTTTCCTCCGTCAGTTTTCAATTGTTGACCGCGAATGCAACAGGCATACACCATTCGATCTCTTCACAACAGCAGAACTGGCGCCATTGTGGCCAGGAAAAAGTCGTTGGCTCTATTATACAGTTTCATCATCGTATTCTGCTTCAAGGTCGCGACTGGTTATGCTCCCGGTATCGTGAGTTTCACTGGTTTTGGTTCCCCATTCTCTAGTAAGCTCATTCTATCTCAGATCTATGATTGGCACATCGGTTGGACTCTCTACCGTCTGGGTTTCACGAGCATCATCTCTCTCGACAACTACGGTTGGTGGATTGAATTCACCCCTGCCTTCTTTGGTGCTGGTATGCTTAGTGGTCTTAATGCTAGCTGGAGCTTCTGTAAGCCCTTCCCCACTATACCGTGCTCATCTTCTAATTTCAGCAATTAGTCGGCGGCGCCATCGTTGCTTGGGGAATCAGTGAGCAACACCAAACTCTCGAAAACGCATCACATCCTAACTTTGAGATATAGTCGCACCTTCTCTTATCAAAAACGGTCTCGCTGTCGGTGTCTCAATCAGCGACGAGTTCCCGCTGGTCACCTATCAATCGCTTTCCTTCAAGGACCCATCGCAATACGTCACAGCGCCTTCACCTCGTTACTGGCTGCTCTGGCCCGGTGTCCTGATCATGATGCTGTACTCCTTCGCTGATGTCGTCCTGACCATGGTCCCCCTCCTTCATGAGTAAGTGAGCCAATTCTCAATCTATAACTTTGACCTCATGTATATCTAGAACTCAGAGGTGAACACCTAAACCCTAGATCTTGGTTCCGCCCTAGGGAAGATGGGGAGGATGATGAAGATGAGGTATGTTTCAGCGACTTTCTGGAGATCAGTTACTGACCTCTCCCCAAGACCCCTATCGCTGACCGTATCCCAATCCTGTGGTGGACAACTGGTCTCGCATTGAGCACCATTATGTGCTGTGCGATCCTGGCAAAACTCTTCCACATGAATGTCGGCGAGGCTATCCTGTCCCTTGTCCTTGCCTTCATTTTCTCCTTCATTGGTGTTCAATCTTCGGGTGTCACAGACATTAATCCCATCTCCACTGTCGCCAAGGCCTCCCAACTCATCTTTGGTGGTATCACCAAGGCTACCGGCCTTTCGCTCCAGGCTGCACAAACCCTCAACTTGGCTGGTGGTGTCATTTCTGGTGGTGCCGCTGCTCAAGCCTCAGATATGACTGGTGACTTAAAGACCGGTTATCTCCTCCGTGCGAAGCCTCGCAACCAGTTCATCGCTCAGCTCTGCGGTGCCGTCGTCGCTGTCTTCCTCAGCACCGGTCTCTTTATCCTCTTCACCAAGGCCTCGCCCTGTATCATGTATGTATCTGTCCTTCTTAGTCGTTCTTTTTCTCATTATGTCCCCAACAGCGCTGCTGAGCAGGACGGTTCTTGTACTTACGGCGCTCCGTCCGTCTCTGCCTGGGCTGCCGTCGCAATCGCCGTCACCGCTCCTCATCTCCGTGAGTTCTTATGATCATCGGTGCTCATCCCTGACTGACCAATCGCCCGCAATAGCCATCCCCAAATCTTCCGGAATTTGCGCCATCGTTCTCGGCATTGCCAGTGTTATCACCGTCGTTGTCAAGCACTACTGGATCCCGAAGAAGTACCACCACTGGGTCCCCAACTGGAATGCTATTGGTCTCGCCTTCGTCGTTCCTCAGACTTTCTACCCCATTGCAATGGCCGCTGGTTCCATTTACTGCTACCTCTGGAAGAAGAGGAACCCTGCCAGTTATGACATGTATATGTTCGCCATCTCTGCTGGATTGTTGGCCGGTGAGGGTCTTGGTGGTGTCTTCCAGGCTTTGTTGGCTGTTATTGGTGTTGATGGTGGCAGTAAGTCGCTTTTAATCTCATCTGAACACCTAAGCAACATCTGCTGATTATCTTGCGTTTTCACCTAGAATTCGGCACAGCGATCGGCTGCCCTGGTTTCGAATTCTGTGGATAGACGCGTGAATGATTTATACAAACCACGCTCTGCGATACCTCACTTCAATGTGAATTTGTTGTTGTATTATAATGGCCCCTCTAACGCTTCATCATGTATTAATGCATATCCCCCACGTCCCCTTCTCAGTAATCATGCCTTTTGAACGGATTTTTGTGTTATGGTTCTGACCTCCGCCGGGATATCAATTGATGCCAAATTGATGCCAGAAAAGAAGTTACTGCGCAGTCGCGAAGCTCCACGGCCACACAATGTTTGGCACACATGACTGTCAACATCGTGTTCGTGGCCATTGATCATGTGTTCACTTCCATAACTATTCAGGGATTAGGTTATTCAATTGCCTTGCTGCAACACTGACGTTTGTCAGTGCACATAGCTCACATGGGCAGGTCTAAATGCGAGTATTTCAAGTCTACTTCAGCCTTCGTGTGCGCTATACATTTGTTGATCAACGCTCAGGGGCAACGAATGGTATTCAATTCATTGAGTAACACTTGGAGCTTCGACCCTAATCTTGGGACCAGATACTACAACAGTACATTTTAACGCAGGAAAATCGGAGAGCCTGGATATTTGTGGGTCTGGCGATGCTTCTGACAAATTCGTACGAGGACGATCTCAAGCATTCGGAGGCCACTCGGGAAGACTGAGTGGAGCAAGAGGAATTATTGACCCGAGGGTGGGGCAGCTCAAAGGTAGAGTAGGGTAGAAGAAGCTCCATACTTCCAAGTCGTGACCTCAAGAAGCGCCATATCCTCGAGAATGATGCCTTCGAATTTGCGAGCAAGCTGAAGTGGCGCGCATTGGGGCTCTCAAATCACGCTCGTTGAGAAGGCACAGATGTTCGGCCGCCTTTATTTCGAATGGAAGGTTACCGGTATTCATACATGGGAAAGGACAGGCCGTTGATATTGGAAAACTCTTGCAACCGAGGGTCGTTAACAAGGATAGCTCCAACTAATTGATCTATTTATAGCACTACCCCGCATGTGATGACGCCTCTGCCAAAGTTTACGGGTTTTTATGCTCCTCGTTCAGCACTTAACGAGGCCGAAATTTATGCGACGTCTACGCCATAGGAATATGGTCGAACTTGAAGCGCGCGTCAAGAGGAGCATCTCATAACCAATACCTAGATTATTCCGGGCTCATGGCAGGATAAAAGGCGTCGTCGAGGCGACTCGAAAGCTCAGACAACATCGTCACCCCCTCCAAACCTCCAAGCAAAATGTTCAAGAAGCTTTTCTCCCTCGTCGCTCTCTCCCAACTCAGTCTACTTGCAAGTGCACAGACTATCACTGGTCAATATGACTGTCTGCCTGCTGGCAACTACCAGCTCTGCCAGAACCTCTGGGGAGAAGGTACACGCTGAAGACCTTCATCGTGACCTTGGTCTTAATCCACCACATAGACGCAGGCTCAGGCTCTCAGAGCTCCACGCTCAACAGTGCCAATGGAGACTCCGTTTCTTGGTCAACTACGTGGAGTTGGACTGGTGGTGAAAACAACGTGAAGTCTTGTGAGTCGAGTAATCTCAAGTACTTATTGCGTGATCTTACTCATAGAGCCTTTCCACAGACCCCAACCTCGCGTCTAACACGGCAAAGGGCAAGCAGGTTGGTGGAACACCCGAATGAAAATTCAGCATCAGTCTAATCAAATGGCTCTTAGCTTTCGAGCATTGGATCGGCACCAACGTCTTGGAGCTGGAACTACCAGTCAAATAACAATGTCAGAGCCGATGTCTCGTGAGTTCTGGAGCACTTCGCTACGTATGAAATACTAACGAAGCCTAATTAGTTACGATATTTGGCTCGGTAACGCTCAATCAGGAGATCCCGCTAGTTCCGCGTCTTCATATGAGATGTGAGTCTTCGGGTTTTGTGTTTAGCGGCCTGGGGAACTCACTTTACTCGCAGCATGATCTGGCTCTCTGGTCAGGGAGGGTACGTCGCAGCAGAGTTTTCTCCCATGATTTCGGGCTAACAGGAGTCACAACAGTATCCAACCCGTTGGTTCTCAAGTCACCACAGGTATCAACCTCGCCGGTCACAACTGGAACCTCTGGAAGGGTCCCAACCAGAACTGGCAGGTTCTGTCTTTCGTCAGCGCTGATGGTGATATCACCAACTTCGATGCCGATTTGAAGGAATTCTTCGGTACGTATCGTTGTATCAGCAGCGACTAATGCTGCTCGCTAACTGTTTCAATCAGACTACCTCGTGCAAAATCAAGGCGTTGCCAGCAGTCAAGTAAGTAACCCTTCTCTTCTCAATACACAAGTCGCTGAACATTCGCCTTTTCCAATATAGTACGTTCAATCAATCCAATCCGGTACTGAGCCGTTCACCGGAAGTGCCACCCTTGTCATCAACAACTATAGCGTCGCACTCAACTAAATAGCTTGCTTTTGCGATATTGTATTTATCAAGAGATTTGTATTTTATATTTTCACCGAAAGAATCGAGCTTCGGTTGATACCCAAATAGCAAGTGGATCAATTTGCGGCTGCTTGATGAATGTTCGAATGAATCTTGTATGATCGAATAAGAGGCTTTTTGGATATCCATAGAGCCCTGGACCTCAAGAGTTCCCTTTAGCTTAGCATCCCATTGTGATAAGGTAGAAACGCAATCAGCGACAATCGCAGAGAGCTCTCCCCTCCTCGCTTAATCACATGTCTAAACATAGACTCACGTAACGANATGTCNANNCTNTAGNCNNCGTCGAGATAGCTCATGCTGTAGGTTTCGTCTTCAAGCATAGAGTTTGAAATATTTCCGTTGCATTATTGTTAGACTACTGCGCCAATAGTACGCTCACCACTCTGCTACAGTACCGTCATCTCCTCTCCACAAAGGATTCCTCCAGGCGGGGTATCTCTCGACGTATTTCGCGGACATGCTTCGTACAAGTTCTTCGTTTATTTCGATACCCAAACCGGGCGCTGCGTTAAGTGCTAGTTATTTAGATCTCTATAGAGAAAGATGGAAGGTTGCTCACCTTGCAGGATACCCACATGCCCGTCCTGGACCCTAAAGACTTCTGGATTGACGACAAAGGTATGGAGGTCTGCGCCAACTTCGGAGTCCAGTCTGGCATTGTAATGAATCTATCCGAGGGATCAGCGAAGTAATAAAACGCGATCAGGGAACGAATTCACCTCCCAACTCATTTCTTGAATAACGACTGGATCCGGTATCAGTACCGACTAGAACTCGCTGTCGAGAGAAGTACTCACAGTTGGCGGTACAGGTGGCGACTTGCAGACATGCAGCGAAGGCGATGGGTCCGAGAGGGCAATGGGGAGCCAGCGCGACGTCATATGCTTCAGCGAGTGTCGCAATTCGATGTAGTTCGCTAATTCCACCGCAGTGAGAAATCTAGTCACACATGTCGGTGCTGACCATGAAGAGTGGAAAAGAGGTCTCACATCGGGCTGGGCGATATCAATAGCCCGGCGTTCGAAGTATGGACGGAAATCCATTCTCGTGTAGAGGCGTTCCCCGAGAGCTATGGGCGTAGCAACTAGATTTTTTAGATCGGCGATCTCTTCCGGCTGAGTTGGGAGCAGGGCTCTAGAGGGCGAGATTTATCAGATGGAACTGAAGATAAGGTGATGCTCAGGCCTACCCTCGATGAAAAGAGGCTGATACGGTTCCAATAATCTCGCCAGCTGCTTTGCCATGCCCTTGTGCAATCTCCCATGGAAATCAACGCCGACGTCAAGACCNAACGACGCGAACATCCCTGACACGGGCTACTGAGTCCTGCAGCTTGGCCGGCGAGTCAATCCATCCAATTTTTTCTATATAGCAGCTGATCAGCTCATTTTCCATCACTAGGTGAATTAGATCTACCTGTTCCATTCATCTTCACTGCCATGAAGCCTTGCTCCTTCCGGCGTTGAGCAGCAGCAACGACATCCGACGGTTTATCTCCACCAATCCATCCGTAGACCTTGATGCGATCTCTGACTTTTCCTCCCAGCAGCTGCCACACGGGTACTCCAAGTCTCTTGCCTTTGATATCCCACAATGCTATATTCAGGCCAGAAAGCGCGCTCTGGCCGTGTATCAGTCAATCAAACACGCGGTATGAACCACAAGAGAAATCTCACCATGAGAACTGGTCCACCACGATAGAACCTAGCGCGATACGCAACCTGCCATATATCCTCGATGTCGTTCGAGTCCCAGCCCATGAACTTCTCCCAGAGATCCTTGAGTGCGCCTTCAACAGCTTCGGTATGTCCCTCAAGAGTAGCCTCTCCCCATCCTACAATTCCATCGGAGGTCACAATGCGAACGAATAGCCAGCGCGGTGGGACACGGAACACCTATGTATACGATGCTTTCTTCAGCTCCTTTGTAGAATTAAGAGGAGTCCAAACGCACCTCAAGCTCTTGAATTCGTGTCATTTGTATGGCTCAAGGAGACGAAGGAGGACTAGGAAGAGAAAAGAAGAGCACTAGAATGATTTTGCCCGCCGGAACATACTTATTACACTTGGTCAGGTGGAGCGAAATGCTGAACAATGCTAAGCAATGATGGGGAAGCTTAACAGGGGTGGTTGTCAACATCATCAATTCCGCTCGGACCGGAAGCCGGACCGGATTCCTAGAATTCACGTTACACCGCATTTTTACACAATTCGACTTTCTACTCGTTCAGTTGTAGACTGGAGCTCGGGGAGTGTTCCCAACAAGCTTGTCGACCTTGGCACTAGGCATCAACTTCTCATCCTTTCCCTCTATAGCCGCAGTCTTGCCTGTATTCTGCACCGAACTCCATGGAACACGACCTTCATCAGGCAAATTCTCCCAAACACCTCGTGCATAACCTTCGTCGATGGCGAGAAGCTGGCCAAGATATTTCTCAACGATCTTGGGGTACTCAACTAGCTTCAAAGCGACGGCAGTATTCTTATGGACTGCCTCCCTATCCCGCTCGTTCATGACGTTGAGATACAAATTCTTAGCCTGCGCGTACTCCCTCTCAGGCCTGCCCTCTGACCAGAAGGGACTCTTTCGAGAGACGACGTTGCTTGCGACAGAGTAGGGTGTCTCGACCTTGCTCCTATCATATTTATCTGTGAAACTGTTCGGAGCGTAGTGAGGATTGGACCCAGTGTTTCCATCAGTTCGCATGACGCCGGCGTAATTAGGAGTCGAGAAGGACCGAGACATGAAAGGGCAATTAACAGGAATCTGGTGAATGTTCGTGGATCCGAGGCGATGGTACTGAGCATCCCGATAGAAGAACATGCGGAATTGGAGGAGTGGGTCAGGAGAATCTTCAATTCCTGGAACCATAGATCCAGGCGAGAATGCGGCTTGTTCAACATCGCGGTGATAATCATCTGGATTTTTGTTCAAAACTAGGCGCCCGACTTCACGCAACTAGATATCCCAATCAGAATGGATACGACATTGGGAGGGGAAGATACTTGCAGGAAATTTATCCCTGGGCCAAACTTTTGTAACGTCGAACGGATCAAACCCCAATTTATCCGGGTCAGCCTCCTGGGGAGACATGATCTGAACATTCATCGTCCAGGCAGGATGCTCTCCACGTTCAATAGCACCCCACAAATCTCGTTTAGCAAAATCAGGATCCTCGCCACTCATCTGAACCGCTTCAGACCAGGTGAAATCGCGACGACCAGCCTCGTCACAGTAATGATACTTCACATACACGAATTGACCATCTGCATTGACCCAACGGAAGGTGTGGCACCCATATCCGTGCATGAAGCGCCAGCCGCGAGGCGTGCCATGGTCGGAAAAGAACATGAGGCCGGCGTGGTTGGATTCCGGGACATTAGCGAGGAAGTCGAAGAGGCTATTATAATCCAACAAGAAATTCTTTGGGTTTCGTTGCTGAGAGCGAATGACGTCGGGCCCCTGAATTGGATCGACAGAAGAAGATAGGCTACGGTAGCAGCGTCAGTCTGAGGGTATGATTGGGAGAGAGGGGGGGATACAGACGAAATTCAAGCCGACAACATCGTAGTTGCCTTCCTCAGTATAGTGCTTAACAGCAAATCCTCGAGGGTTACGCCCAGAATCAGGGAATTCGCGACCGAAAGTAACCGTCGAGAAGCGCGTAAACACAGGGGTACGCTTGCCGACTTGATTGTACAATCCAGCCTTAGTGAACCTGGACATATCCTGGGTACACTCAAAGTACCCAAAAGCGCCAGATCCGGAAGGGTGAACCATCCCTGAAGTACAATCACGAAATTCGTTAGCCAGTATCAATGAGCAAAAGGAATTTTATACGTTCAAGCGTCTTGGATCGATTGAAAGCCTGCTGCTTCTCCATCAGGAATATATCACTTGTTAGCGGTAATCCTCCGACGTTCTTTGAATGTGCGGGATCAGGCCACGGAGCGCCCTCGTTATTAGTAAAATACGGGGCATTATCTTGTTCAAGACCACCAGGTATGACACCAGATATTTTCTGTGCCATTTTCACTGGACCTTGGTCCAAATCCATGAAGGTGTTGGCGGGGAGTTTGAAAGTGGAAGACATTGCGGAAGTAAGGATGGTCAGGAGGGGAGATTAGGATTGAGTATATAATGTCGATGCGCGTGGTGGTGAAATCCATAGACATAGACATAGTGCTCCAGCGATGTGGCCATGCTTTCCTGCCGCGATGATGGAGTGGTCATGACATCGATAGTGAAACCGTTCAGAGACGCACGTTCATAGGGTCTCTGGAGTGATCACTCCAAGGCTCCAGAGTCCGAGAGTCTGCTACCTGTGAAAAAGTTATACTTTAGGCTGTACAAGAACTCAACCAACAATGTTAACAGTCTGAGAGCTTTAGCAATTGATGTTGGAATCGTAATGGCGTATTAAACGCTCTTCGACAGACTGAGCAGAAGTCTACTGACAACTGCTGACAGCTGCTGACAGGCCATCATGTACGTATCCGGAAACAGGTATCCGCCGTGCCACAGGCGATCATAGTAATGCTTCGAGGGATCCACTGTTCTTCTTTTCATACTACTCTACCAGTCACTGGCTGTGGACAAAGGGAAGCAACAATATCCACTATTGAACCCATCTTGACAATGGCACAGGCCGCCGCGAGTCGCTAACTTCGGCTAACTCTTGGGAGCAGCCGTACTTGGCGCCCCGGAATCAGCGTCCCCGGAATCAGCGCCCCCGAAATCAACTCGAATGATCGATTAGGCTACTACATATGCAAGTTGCACTCTTGGCTATCAGGTTTCCTCCCACTGGTTTCGAATTCCCGTCTACGAACACTGTTCACATAGAGCCTAATCAAGCAATAGCACAAACAGTCAGCTGAGATGACAGAGTAGGCTCTCGAAACACTCGAAGCGAGTCAGCTTGGGGCGCGAGTAGCCTTGGGAGTCAAAATTTGTATCATCTATACTACATTTTCTGCCATACAATATGTTTTGCACCAGTTTCCAAAAGATGAACAGCTCTCAGAAAAGGCACTCTTAAATTCACTCCGTTGATGCTTCAAATTACCTCCCTGATACCCCAACATTCCAAGGAAGATGTTCACTTATCCACTGGATGGTCTGCCGTCCCAAACACAGGCTGATCATACCTACGCCAAATGCCTATACCTAGCTGCCTCTACCTTATGTGCAGTTTCTTATGGTGTTGGATTTATCTTGTATTGCATTTGTATCAACGCTCTACGTCAACGACTTCGCAAGCCCCCGGAGCATCGAGTAGCTCAAGTTACGATCGTTTACACAACCTTCGCCATCACTTGCTCGACAGCCTTCCTAGGTATTCAACAATACTTCACTCAAATGAAATTCGTCTTTGAGCGTGATTTTCCTGGCGGATCTGGCATGGTGTATCAGTATCTGGTACTACACATGCAGCCTGGGTATCTCGTGTTCATGACGCTCTTTACTCTCGTGAACTGGTTGACGATGGGCATCCAGGTATTTATTTAGCGGTGAATATATTTTGTATAATACTGACATGTATCTTGATCACAAAGGTTTGGCGGGTCTGGACTCTCTGGAGCACATGTCCCTATCGTACGGTGCTAGTAATGTTGGTTCCTATCTCTCTGTTCCTTGCAGACATCGGTATGAGACGACTTTCTCAAGTTCAGGATTCTAACTTAGATTTGTGGTAGTTTTCAGTCTAACAAGGCTGGTGGATCAAGCACGCATGTGCATGAACGTCGGGCTGGATCTACATACATTTGGCCGTGTCACCGTTTATGCGTTTCTTGGGATCCCACCGGCGATGACCATCCTTACGACCTTCCTAATGGTTTTACGCATCGTGTTAATTCGAAATCGTCACATTAAGGTTATGGGTATGCGAATTTCACCTCTGGATTGATGTTTGTATGCTTAGGATGGTTACGATGGTTAAGAGTCACTCCAGTATAGCAAATCATTACACTGGCGTCATCTCACTGCTCATCGAGTCATATGCGATCGACGCTGTCTGGTCTCTGGGAACCATCTTATCTCTTGTGATACCAGGGTTCACAGTCTTCAGCCTCTTCATTCAATCTGCAATGAATATGAAGGTATGAATCAATTGTCTTCTATTAAATTTTTGTCTCAATACGATTGCTTACACCAAGGTTATTTCCCTGTTCCTGATTGTATATCGAGTAGCGAAAGGAAAGGCATGGAATACGCAGACAGAAAAAGAACTTAGCACTCTGAGGTTCCGGAATCTCTCCAGTGACTCGGAGACAGGTGCAAGTTCTGCAGATTTCTGTTGACGGTCGCAGTTCTCCCAAATACTTTCTTGATATACCTCCAGCCATCATGATCAGTAACTGATATTGAAGAGACTGACTCGGAGAATATGTAGTTGTGGTTATATTTATATAGCAATTTATGAGAAGCAACGATCAGTAGGATAATCTTTTGGAGTCCCATGGCTCAGATTTAGCTTGTAGTAGTCTGTATCTGAAGCTTGGTGTTTTGATATTTGAATGAATCTTCATGTCCCAGTATCCCAGCATGCGAAATCTGTATGTCGGAAAATGCCATCGGGAATTGCCGCGGAATGATGAGTGTTTTCATGCTGATCAGAGCTTACTTATGTTCGTGCGATTCCCATTCGTACGGCGTTGACAACGCCGCCCATGGCATGCATCTGTCCGGTGCTCAAGCGCTAGTTCAAATTCATTGACCTACCATTCATGTTTCAAAGGCACTTACTTCTTGGCAACCGCATGGCAACACAGCAGTCGGTGGCTAGGAATGAGTCTAGGTCGAAGGCCGCTCTTTCTCAATGATAGCATGATGTCGATTGGTTTGAAGGGTAGAGAAGGCTTTTGTGATGACGAGATAACTTCAGTCATTTGGGCAACCACTGATTGACGATTCTCTAAGCCTCAGGAGTAGTACGCAGTTGCAAATGCATTCATCCTTCGTAGTTGCATTGATCGGCACGCCTCTCGTAGGCGCCACTGGCTACAGCTCGCCCGGGTTCCAGTGACATTGATTCTCATCTCTTGTTCTATCTAAATAAGGGCGAGCACAGCTCACATGCTGCGCAAAGGGATCCCTGAAGCAAAAATCTCGGTCTGTACTTCATCCATAAACCCTCTGAACTTCATACCAGGACAAGCCCTCTCCCGCCTTGAAGAGGATGGCCCTTTACCTCACAATCTCTTCCGAGAAACGGGCACAAATTATTCTGCTTGACTCTTTGAACTTACTCGGCTTCACCTTCTGCGCTATTACCTATGGCGTTGCTCTAGTATTATACTGCATCTGCACCCATTCCTTGCGCCAGCGGCTTCGCAAGTCTCCTCAGCATAGGATCACCATAGTCACACTCTCGTATACGACTTTTGCAATCGTGTGTGCGACAGCCCTTCTCGGACTTCTTCAATACATCATCCAAACAGTCTACGTTTTCAATCGCGACTTCCCTCTTGGACCCGCCTTGTACGAGGGGCTAGTTCTCAGCACTCAACCTCCTTTTGTTTTGCTTCTGGTGCTCCTTTTATCCATGGACTGGTTGACAATGGGTGTTCAGGTGCTTTCCAACAGTCTATGCTAATTGGTATATTGCTAACACTCTCACTTGTGCTGCAGCTATGGCGCCTCTGGATTCTCTGGAGATGCTCCCCATATTTTGTTTATATCATCGTCGGCCCTGGCTTGCTAATCTTGGGATCCATAGGTGCGTTTATTTACTAACTTGTCTCTTTGACTCAAGCGTCATACAGGCTCGCAATTTCTTCAGGGGTCGGCCTGGTAGCAATAGTCGATCAAGCACGTACCATCGATCGGGGTTACAATTATAGTTTTTTCCCCACCATCGCTGCCTTTGGAATACCGCCGATCATGACCATCATTGTAACAACTCTGATGGTTTATCGTATCGCATCCATCCGAAAGCGTTATATCAATCTGATGGGTAGTGGATGCCTTTCAACTTGATATTCCACAAGCTGATGAGTGATTGAGACAACAGGTCCCTCTGATTTGGCCCAACAGTATACAAGCGTCATTTCAATGCTCATCGAGTCTTATGCCATTGATGCTTTATGGTCCTTGGGAACTCTCGTTACCTATCCGTTTCAGAGTTCTCCAGCTATTGCTATTTTTCTCCAGTCCTCTATCAATATGAAGGTAAGCAAGGAACAATTGTATCGAGGGACGATCCGTTGGAGTCTGATGCGTTTCGTTCCACCAAGATCATCGCACTATTTTTGATTGTATATAGAGTAGCCCAAGGCAAAGCGTGGCACGTACAGACTGAAGAGCAGCTCAGTACCTTCAGGTGTGGTATTACTTTCCGCTCACCTCGAGACTTAATACAGACCTAAATTTTAGCCATTTTTCAACACCCACGCATGTATCTGTTGTATGAGGATAGGCTTGATAATCTTCTACCATGATGGCTATCGCTACGATATCTTGGTCATTGATTTTGTCTACCATTATTCCGCAAAGCACAAACTGTCATGATCAAATGCAATTTGATGAGAGAAACTGGTAGAAGTAAAGGTGATATTGCAATGCTGTACTACTATGATGGAAAGTGCTAGTTAGAGATCGGCGTGTAGTCTGAAAATCAGAGTAAACCGAGCACAAAATACCTATATGCACCGGAATTCTCCGAATCGGATCTCAAATCGCGCCTATCGCCGCATAATCACGGCGCTAAGTGCTCATGCCCTGAGTGGTGCCACTACGCACTATGTTTCAGCGGGGCAGTCTAGCTCTGACTAAAAAGACTAGCGGTGAATCTCTGAATGTTGAATGGTGCTGGTGCTATCCCCCCCGTGCTTCCCCCGGGCCCCATTACTAACAGCAACTTCTAGTGGGGCTAAATTTGTTTTTGAACGCCCATTGCGCAGCACGCTTCGTACCGCTGTTTAATTAGCGCTTTATCTCGGGGCAATCGGCCACCCGACCCACGAACCAGAGACGAGGTATCTCTGAAAGCTTTGAGGTTTCTTATTTTCTGACACTCCGCGACAGTTCCTCGGCTGGTGCGCACCATTTCAAGCTTCCGCGGATCTGGCCAATCGAGAAGTTCGACAGAACTGTGGGACGAGAAGCGTTGATTGACCTTCCAAACAGAAGCTGTTTGTCAGTTTCCATACGCAGAACCTCTCAGGTGCCGTAGCCTACTGCAACGAGGCTTCAGCCTCCAGGGAGGAGCTATAAGGCTTTCAGGGTGTGGTACTTGAGATTTATACCCCTCCCCATTACCACATCCATGGACGTTGTATGTACGGCTCTCATCAATCTCGACTTCTAACTCAGGCCCAGATTAGTTCAGGATCGGGAGCAGCAGAAAATCGAAGCAGACGAGCGCCTCAGACGTCAGCTGCCTCTCGTCTTGATCTTGGCAATGAGCTAACTCGAGCGATAGAGTGCAAGACCTTTCCAATTCAACGGCAAGTTAGCTGAACAATCACCTTTATCCAAGGTCTGGGCTTTGTTAGATTCTAATACTCATATCTAACCTGAGCGTCCAATGCTCAGGAAAACTGGACTTGCGAGGACGAACCTTATCGCTATCCTATTGACGAATCCCCAAAGGATCCTTGGGAGCGTTGTTTCAATGCTGTAGACAAGAGTGACGATGAACTATGCAAGGATCTCAAAGACGAGATCACGTACCTCCTTGTTGTGGTAAGGCTCCGTTGTAATATTTCTACTCAGACGATCTGGCTGAGGTTTGCACGTACAATGATCAGGCTAGTTTATTCTTGGCCATTGTCACATCATTCACAGTCGAGTCATTCAGTTGGCTGCGCGAAGATCAAGCACAGGATGCGACGTTTCTCCTCGGGCAGCTCGTCACAATGATGAACGACTCTACCACAGTGGGCAGTGCACAACAGCTACCTCAATCTACGCCAGCCCATCACGAGGTCGTCGTCAACCAACTGTGGTTCTTAAGTATGACCTTGAGTCTCTGTGCTGTCGTAGTCGGCACACTTTGTCTCCAATGGTTGTCAGCTTTCCACCGCCCCGATGTCAGGCATGTTCCTCACGATGATGCCCTGGCGCTTCGCCAACTTCGTTACGAGGGCTTAATAGGCTGGGGAGTTCCTCGGGTACCTACGATCCTGCTCTTGACGGTCCAAGGTGCCCTGGTTCTCTTTGCTATCGGCCTGCTCTACTTACTCTGGAGCGTTAACAAACACGTTGCACTTCCAGTTGCAATTGTCAGCGGCGTGTCCGTTCTACTTTTATTGTTGACCTCGTTCATGCCGCTTCTTCAATCAGTGTTGGGTTGGCTCTTCCCGCAAAGTCTAGTCGTCTCCCAGTGCCCATATAAATCTCCCATCTCTTGGGTCATCCATCGCACTGGGGTTTTGTTAGCTGTCATGCTGACATTCCCAGTCATCTGCCTTCCAAGGTTCACGAAGCTCTCGGAGTGGCATAAAGACCAAGCCAGTCTTCTTACGGACTATCTGTGGCAAAGATTTGATGAACTATGGCGCAAATATCGAGAGGATTATGGGCCACAGTCCTCAAAGTTGAGAACTTCTCAATCCTCGATAACGGACAAATCCGAGAAGTATAGTCACTATCTAGTGCGGGGTCTCGCATCCGCAATGGAGACCCTCGTTTTTCAGCCTAGTGCTGTCAGCATCATCCATACTTGCCTTCAGGAATTTCATGGAACGAGGGCGGAGGTTGAGACATTCGAGAGCCTGTTTAGCAAGGACTTCACGAAAGCCGAAGAAGATTTACTCCAAGCGGCGCAAAATGAAGATGTCGATAAGATTCGCATCGGATGTCTAAGACGTGACTTCCTGAACGCACAAGCCCTTCAACATTTCGTTGACCACAATAAAAACCTCCATCGTATTCTACTATCCCATCGAGTCGAACTCTATATTCGGATCAAGAATTCGGCGCGAAGTCTAACCGCTCCAGTAAAACGCGGACAGTTGAGCGATCCGGAGAGGAAAAAGAAACAGGATGAGTTCGTTGGTGCGTCTGTTGAGTGTCCGGTTAAGACCTTACAAGATGCACAGTATCTGGTACCTGGTGAGTTGAAACAGTGGTCGAAGAATTCAGGACAGCGTTGACGACAGCCTCTAGAGCTGAGGACACAACTTCTGAGATGCGCTGAGCATCTCATTGGGACAAACCAATTCACAACTCGGGATGCATACGGAGCAGCGCTAATACTGAAAGCATCGCAAGATGAAAAGGATGGACTGATAGCACAGGATGAAAATGGTGAACCGTCGATGGAGCACAGGTGGAAACGTGTTCTTGTAAAACTTGACGAGCGGCTGTCAGATCCATCAAGTCTCGATGAGCTCCGTGCAAATCCTATCGTGGAGTCAACGTCCCGGGAACATGCATCAAATAGCACCGCCGCACCTGACACGAACTCGAACGTACCCGAAAGGCAAAAGGTTAATTCATCTACAAGCCTGGAGGCTTTGCATGAGAAAATTAAGCAGATGCTGGAAGAGGCCTATCCAGGAGGTGTCAACTCATTAGATTCACTAGAAACTTTCCGTGGTTCCAAGCCACGCCGACATAAAAGTGTTAAAGTCTGGTCGGAGAAACCTATCCCAGACTCGCTAGTCTGACGAGTTAATAAGCACCTGGGGGCCAGGAATTATAAGTAGTACTTGAAGTTCAGATGACGATAGAGAATGATAATAATGAGTACATGATTTCCTGGACATGTTTCTTTGAGCTTGCCGTGGTCAGGTTGGTCCTCTGATATGGGAAGATGCTGTCCCGAGCTTACCTGGGCCGTCCGCCGGAATGCTGGAAATCCCCCCGGATTTTCTGGGCAAGATTTATATTAGCTTGTTGCTACACCTCTGACGAGGACTATAAGGAAGAACTTGTCGAAACTTGATTAACGTTCTAACATCAGCTTTCTCATCTTGGATTAGGAATTTCTGGGCTCATAGTGATAACCCACTTCTTAATCCCTTGACGTAGTAAGCAGTTCTAGCCTGGTTACTGATGCTCTAGAAAAAAGGCACTCTAAGCAACTTCATAGCACGGATTTTCGGCTCACAAGGTTCAGCACTCAGCCCTTCCATATGATCCTCATTCCCCCATCAATGGCAGATGGAGATTAATTTATGCACAAACCCACCATCTCGGAATGGGCGTGCCCGTGGTTTGAGCCTCTCGTCATGTACGATATCTCTTAAATGGACTACGTATGAAATTTAAGATAGGAAATACATGAACGGATGGCATTGCAGAACAAACAAGGAGTGCTTTTGAAAGTCACTTGAGATGGGCTATAGAGTGGTCAAAATGTATGAGAAAATGTAGTAGACGTTCAGATTACGGATGAGATGATAGAGGAAAAGGGAATGCAGAAGATCCGCACTACGGGTCAGGCTCTTCACTAAGCATCTGAATCTCGTCCAGACGTCTACGTATTTGTTGCTCGCTTGGCGTTGGGGGTACCCTACGAGCAACAAACGCTCCCAAGAAGACGCACATTCCACCCCAACGCAAGACCCAGCTAACCCCAGTCTTACCGAAATACGTTGAACCTCCACCTCCTCCACTGGTGAGACTGGAAGATTCATCAACAATTCGGAAGATAATGCTGTTGATGACGGCAACCTGGAAAAATGAGTGAGGATTCAGTTCTAATGGAAAAACTGGAGATGAAACATACAATGAACTGAGGACCAACGATCGCCAGATTGTGAATACCCAGTACAGTACCTCCTGCAATCGGAGTAATTGAAGGCGCTGCTGTTACCTCCTCGGTCTCAGAATTGGAATCATCAGACGACTTTTGACGAAGTAGAGGGGTTCTTTCCCCATCACTTTGGCAAACAACCGGTGTAGGTGCACTCTCGTTGCAGATAGCATGTCGACTTGCAGTGGCTTCGTTGTGGGCGGGTGCGGCAGGTTCTTTCAAAAACTTCTCGCCTTTTAGTTGCAGTTCAAGAATAGAGCAACGAGATACATACCTCCATCATAATTGTGAACGGGACCCACATCGCGACTGCCCAGCACATGCCAAGAAGACTGATGAAAATCGTAGCCTAAGCTCGAGTTTTAATAACCATTCAAAGCAGTAAATCTAATCGGAAATTCACCTGAGTAACCGTCTTCACGAAAAACGTCGAAAACATCAAGAAAGCGAACAGAAACATAGCACCAGACCAAATATTTCTCATCAGTATAGGAGCTGTAGGAAGTCTCAGAGGTTTTCCTTGGCGAGCAGCATCAGCCTTCCATTGTCTGAAAGTTTCGCGGAGCCAACTAGGCTCTGCGTCTTCGTCGACGTCGGTTTTAAGCCTTTGAAGCCGGCGATCGGAGTATACGAGGTGAGGAAGAACCGTTCCAGTTATGACGCCAACTGAATGGAAAACTCATGAGCGACACCGCTCCTTGGGAAGGAGAGAATCACATACCAACACTATACAATGACATTGCGAAATTGCCCCTTCTTGTCGCGAGTTCGTGGTCCGGTTCTTGACCTATCTCAGCAGCCATTACCTGACCAATATACGTGGTTCTACATAGATTGAGCAGGACGTCAACGCAAAAACTAGTACGCCAACGCTTACGAATAAAATAAGAATGGGAACCTATTAAATGGTTAGCACTTTTGTGATCGACTAGGTCTCTGCGACGTACCATCCCATAGAAGCGAAGAGCTGAACACAACAGACCCGACGGATAGGCATAGGAAGCCTTAAGGCGGCATCTCGGATATTGTTCACGATTTCTCGGAGACCGTTCCTAAACAGGCGTATTAGTTCTTGCTCGCAAGATAATCTGATAGATTACTATTACCTCTTGTTTTCTGCCTTATTCGATCGTTCTACTTCTTCGTGGCAGAAACAAGTGATGGCGATCGTGATTATGAGAATGAACATGCAAATGATGCAAAATTTCCTAAATTGCGATCCTCCAACCCATCGGATAATAGGTAGTTGAGCCAGAGGCAGGAAGCCTAGATATAGAGTGCGGTCAGTCAGTCTTTTGATTCTTAAGAGTTCGTTATCAACCTCACCGAAGCCATAACCAATGACGTTACCGGCATTCGTCATGCGACTGTGCCAAGCATTGCCAGCGCTGAGTTGATTAGGAGGAGCTACATCTAAGAGAAGGTTTCGAAGAGAGGCTTGTAACCCGTTGAGGGAGAAGTCGAGGATATAGAATGAAAGGATAGCAAGTAAAATAGCGACTTTGTTTACCTACAAAAGGTTCATGAGAATACTAGGAGTACAGAACAGATGCAGGGCATTACCGTTTCTTTCCTCGTCTCGTCCAGGCTTTGAGAACCAAGGTGAAAGAGATCGACCCAGAACTTGGCGAGAGGTGTTGGCGAGGTACGAGGTCTCGACGGAGGAGACGAACTATTTTTATCCTTTATCTTATTCTGGGGAATTGGCCCCTTTCCTTCTCTCTTCACCAAAAGCGGACATAGTCTGCACTGGCCGGCTGAACCGTGAAGCGGTCATGCCGGCCGACACTTTCCTTCAAAACTATACAGTTTATCTTACCATGTTTTTCTCATCCTTAAAAGCGGTTTTGATGCGAAGCGATCCTCAGCTGTTTGCACAGGCATTTTGCGTGCGAAGCTGAGGTGAGCTCTCGTAACGTTTATCTTC
>JANIEX010000701.1:0-22269 GCA_027627405.1 Leucocoprinus birnbaumii
CCTTGATATACTATACTTTACCCACGTTTGTTCTCTCCCCCTTTGTCCTCTTTCTATATTCTCCTCCTCCGACTCCCATCAAAATTAAGAGCTACAATACACGGCACCATGAGACTACATTCCAGCTTTTTCTACTCGAAAAGCTGCAGAATTGAGTGAGATAGAAAAAGAGCTCGTCACCACGCTTTATCACGCTCTAAAGAGAGTATGATGTGACCAATGTGACGAGGACAAACGGGGGGGAAGGGAAACGGGGGTAAATTATCGTACGACACGTCCTTCGTTTCTTGACACTCTCTTCATACCAGCTGTCACAAGACAGAGCTGTTATGCCTGCTCATTTTCTGGAAAACGCTCATAATGTAGTAGTCAGCAACTCG
Source organism: Leucocoprinus birnbaumii (assembly GCA_027627405.1). NCBI lineage: Eukaryota > Fungi > Basidiomycota > Agaricomycetes > Agaricales > Agaricaceae > Leucocoprinus > Leucocoprinus birnbaumii. The sequence continues at coordinate 381 of JANIEX010000701.1, forward strand.
TATTTCATTGATAACTCACAAGGCAGTTCAGCTGTGACTGGCGCCGGTGAGTCCAGGAATAGAAGCATTGGTTGACAGAAATTGTGTGCGCCCGCTAATCACAACTTCTAGGTCTCCAGGTTCTCCTCGACGCCTCCATTCCAGAAGCCGCTCACGATTCCTTCGCACGATATCCTCCCTCCCGCTGTCATCCTGCAACTCGGACCGATTACATTGAAGAGATCCTCGCCTGGGGGCAACGCGCTGACCACACGGCTGAGCCTCGCAGACTTCTATGGCTCAAAGGTCCTGCCGGAGTCGGCAAATCTGCAATAGCGCAGACATGCGCGGAATCTCTTGGGCGGAAACTCGCCGCTGCTTTCTTCTTCTCTCGACCGAATGCTCGGGATGACCCAAACCGATTCTTCACTACAATCGCTTATCAGCTGGCCACAAATCATAAGCCATACAGGGAGATCCTCGACGCCCTGCTCCGTGATAACCCGTCACTCGTTACCAAATCCATTCATCAGCAATTCCAACATCTCATCGCCACTCCCATCCGCCAACTTGTCGAGCAAGGATTTGTTTTTGAGGGCCAAATCATTATCATTGATGGACTCGATGAATGCCAAGGGCACGATTTCCAGCGGGATATCGTCCAAATCATTGCCAATTCCGTGCAAAATCAAACCAACCCTTTCCTTTGGGCATTTATGAGCAGGCCTGAACCTCACCTTGCCTCAGCGTTTGCTGTTTTAGCTGAAAAACAAATCTGTGGCTACATGGAAATCACTGTTACTCGCGATGACGACCAGGAGTTGAGACAGTATCTCAAGGATGGTCTAGGGGAAGTTCAGCTCACACACAGTCTTTTGAGCTCCTGGCTCTCTGACGACGATTTGGAGAAATTAGTGGAGCTTGCAGCTGGCCTCTTCATTTACGCCGCTACCGTCCTCCGTTTTATAGGTCAACCCAGTCCTTCGGGGCCAGAGGGACAGCTACGCGCTGTTCTTGCACTGTATGAACATACCTTTAACGGCTCGAGCCCTCGATTTAGCTCGAAGCATCCATTATCCGAACTCGACTCTTTCTATACCTTGATTATGCAGCAAATACCACAGGAGATCCTTCCTGTCACGTTGAAGATCCTCCTTGCAACGGCATATTTCCCTCGTTATCGCGATGTTCCACCAGCAATCGAGATCGCGAAAGTTCTTGGACTTTCAGAGTCTCAACTCCGCAATGCGCTTTGTCAACATCTGCAGTCAGTCCTGACACTTGTGACTATCAAACCGCGAGAAGGCGCCCCTGAGCTTGTCATTCGTTTTTATCATAACTCTTTCATGGAGTTCCTTCATGACGAATCGAGGTCTGGGAGCCTCGGTTTATCTCATGCTGTCGTGCCGTTACGGAAGGATATCCTTGATTGGTTGACTCTCAGAAACAAATCTCTTCAAGGTATGCTCCATCGCCACACGGTCACATTTACGAGACTTGTTTACTCAACCTCGGGCGCAGTAGCTTCAAGGAGCTCGGAGAAACGAGCAGTTCAGTCCGAGATGTATAGATGCGCCTTCCGCTGTCTGCTACGACTATGCATATCTTTCCCCATTCGACAGGATATACACACCTTACGGAGCCTTCGCGACTTCGATTACTCAATCTCTTGGTCTCAGGGGCAATGGTATGGCGTTGATCTATCGCTCCTGTTCGAAAATGTGAGATGACCGCGTCTCATCAATGAGTACCTGATTGACATTCCCTCTTTCAGATACCGAAATTACACCGAAGCAGCATCATACGTCCTTACTGGTCGCTCTCACAAATTAGGCGAAGGTTTCTCAGAAATACCGATCGACTGTACACGCTCGGAAACGGGAAAGGCAAAGTTCTGGTAAAGGTTGAGGGCGCAAAGCAAGGGTCAAAACTGGAATTACTTCCTCGAAGCCCTATGGCGAGGTGTATCGACTTCTTTTGTCGGTGACACTCTTGCCTCGTCCCGCCGCGGTGTTGGATACGGAATCAATCTATTTCTGTTCGAGCCGTTTGCTCACTTATACATTTGGTCGGGCGTTCGGTAACCAACCCTATTCAAAGCTCTACATCGTGAGGGTTTCGGAATCAGTCAGTCGCCTTGGAACATGGTCACGCATCTAAGTCCAAGAACATATCCAATCATACTGTTGAATCGTCCTCCCCTTGCCGTGGATCATCATTCAAAGTATATCAGACACGAAATCCACTCGCAATGGTTTGATCAAAATGCCGATGATCTGTTACAATTCAAGCTAGAACAGATACTGTCGCCCCTTTCCGGCGTCATGAACTGCATTAAGGGAACGGCGAAGTCTGGTCTCTAGGATGATCAAGAGATTACGTTGATAAACCGAGCTAGTGAACTTTAATTGCTCAGGGCGGACGGCAGACTATTCCAAGCCACTAACATTCCAAGTTCAGCTAGCAGTCAAGCCCGATATTTTGCTCTCTTCTTCTCTTTCCTCCCAATACCATCCACCTCCTTCACCATCTCAATGTTGGGTACTGGCCCGCTGACCCCATCAGGATTCCTGTACATTGGGCCTGTTTCAGGTGAGCTACTACTCGTCCACTCATATCACTATTCCTGAAGGAACTAGCGGTGTGTGCGACGATCATCGCTTATGACAGCGCATTAACACTTGACCTTGAGGTGGGATTTCATTGGGCTAACATGCGAGTCTCGCCTGCCACTCATTAATGCCAACAGATCAGATTCGTCTGGCGGTGAGTCCCACCGTGAATCCCGCGATCCTTCTCATTCTTCGAAGACAGAGATGGACTGTGAGCAAGATTCTATACCTACTGGCTCGCTATCTGTTTTTGTTTGTGCTATTGTGGGTTCGCGTACAATCTGTAGAAGTGGTTCTAGACAGCTAACCAGCAATTCAATTAAGCGTCAACGTCCATAGTGAGCATTCGACTTCCTCCAACTATAGCGGTGGTGTGTAAACTAAGACTTATCAGTTTACCTGGCCACGGTGAATCCATCGGAGCAGGTGAGATCTAGAAGGTCTCCGAAGCTCAGGCTCAGGCTGACCAGCTTGGTAGCTGTACGTTGGCTGGTTCTATCTTCGCAAATTCTTGAGCCGTGACCAATACCCCCTCAAGGTGCTACTTATGGCAAAGCACTTGCCTCATTGCGTGAGCTATTCCATTATCCCCAGTGCCATCAAAGCATTATGATTAAGGTCGATGTAGGGCAGGGGTTCTTGCCGCTGTAATCCCAGACTCTTTAATCCTCTTACGCCTTGACGCGCTGTATCACGCACAGCCGAGGAGTGAGCCGCTTTCATTTGTAACTGCGAGAAAATGAGGAATTTTATCTCACCCAATCGCTCTTAAGCGCGAATTCTTACGAGAGTCATTTTCGCAAGTAAGCTAATCCACCAGAACATTTACGTTGATTAATCACCTAATCGGCATTGTGATCTCATCCTTCAGTTCACGTCTCGGTGAGACCATTATTGATGCCCCTTTGAGCTCAGACTTACAGGACTTGGTTACTAGGCACTTGTAGCTCTCGGAATCATAAACAATAACTCCACGCCTCAAGTACTTCTCGCGCAGGTAGTCCCAAAAGGTTGCAACATCTCTATGTTCAACCGCGGAACAAGAACTCAAGATTTATTGCTGTACGTACGATAACACGAATCCGTAACGGTGCGCTGAAGACGAGCTTTATTCTTGGCTCTACAAGCCTTGTAGCACTCGTGTCTCAAGGTCTGCTTGTTGTTCACCCTACCGATAAGTCATGAATCAAATCTGATAACCCAACCCAGGATACTACTTCATTCTCACCTTCATACAGTTTTTCAAGTGCGTTAAGGAAGTCAGAAGGGATACGAACACATCTTTCACTCGTTCGTTTTTTCTCACGGAAAGGAACCTCCCAACATACTTCATTTTATTTCGGCAAGGAGCTTGCTATTTCATCGGGTGAGTCACCAGTCGATTATTAAACGAGTAACGTTTACCAACTAAAGTGCTTCCTCATGATAGGACCCTATGTCTGAGTCCTTTCTATTATGTTGAACCGACCTGCTCCTCACACCCACTCATCATGGTAGCTGCCTATGCATTTATCCTCGTGCTCGATATTTTCCGCACCAGTGAATATCTTTGGATACCAGGTGTTTTGTACGTCGTTCTCCTCTCCCTTGTCTTTCGCCTCGAATCCGACTCGATGTTACAGCGTTTGGATGACCATTCACACGCTGCTCGTAAATGTTTCATGTGAGATGTCATTCTAGAGCTGATCATGGTATCTATGCAAAGGCCTCGCGACTGTATCTTTCCATGAGGCGTCACGGCTTTGTGCAGAACAGCACTCGTGTTCATGCCATTACTCTCGATGTCGTGAGTTAGCGACTCGGAGCCTAAGGGCCGTATTTCGGAGGAAAATGCGATCCGGAATGACCATCAATCAGCCGAGGCTCTTGCTTTTCTGCACCTTTCGAGGACGCTGACCAAGCTTGCAGGGTGGTAGGAGTCTCGTGCTTGATGCTTGTCGATTACGCGAGGATAAAAAGCTTTGTTACGCTCTGTTGAATACACCTCTTTCAGATTCTTCCTTGAAAGAATTGTATAACCTGCCACAAGACATCTGATATACCATTATCATATGATGCACCGCCCGGTTACGCCTATTCCCCGAAACAAGGACATTTAAAACAGGCGCTCTTTGGTCATCGTGGGTTATATAGCCTCCATTGGCTCAACACATATGTCCGCCCTCTTTGTACAGCCGACAAGAGCACAATCGCGTACGATTTCTTAGCCATACTTCGATCCTCTAAGTTCGGTGAATCACTGAGTAATAAAAATCCTAGGGATCGAAATTGAGAGAATACTGAGTGACACGCCTGTACAACCAAGCCACTTATCTGATGTATCACTTTTGTACTTGCAACGCGGAAATCCCGTCAGGTGACCCTGCGACAACTTGAAGGATGATGCCCATGACCATCGAAGAAACCTCAAACGTCCGAACAGCGATAGTCGGAAGAGCTACAAAGAATTATTAGATTTACATTCTCAATCCTAAATCAGGTCAATTACTCGGTCACATCGGGGAGGCAATTATGTATTCTACAGAGCGCGTGGTAGGTCGCGAATTGATTCATAGGTAAACTCGTGTTCATCAGCAAACTAGTCCCGCATGAGGGTAAGCAAAGAACTCGGTGATCCGTATAGCGGTTGCATCAGCACACAAGTCATGGGTGGAAAAATTGAGATTGTTCGTAATCGAATCTTTATCTGTCTAGAGAGGCCACCTCGAACCAATCATCCTGTTCAATATCTTTGAAGCTATGTTGGATCTGGTAGAGTGAGTTTACGTGAAGGTGCTCCTAATGAATAAAACGTACCCAGGTTGCGAGTATGCCACCTATCATGTCAGGCATCGTGTCGGAAATGACCATATCACCGCCAGCATCCTGTGGGGCAGCTGAGTACGAACGAGCTGAAAAGCTGTACGAAGCCCCTTTGCCGTCTGATCTAGCGGTAAGCATAACAAACAGCCATTCATCACCGTTTGTCAATGCGCCGCGTATATAAGTTTTTCTGCACAAATCAATCGATTAACTCTGAACCAGGATCAATTGACAAGGACAACGATTGCACTTCAGTTTCTTCGCGGATGCATACAGTTACGCGAGAGCTCGAGGAAGACAATTGCGGAGTTTTACAGCCTCAGACTTCGCTTCGATGGCGAATAAACCCAACACCGAGTCAATGTAGCTCACAAGGTCTGTCATCCTTGGGTTATTCAGAATTGGGTTGTAAAGAAAGTATTCTGGGCATGCAGAACCTGAGATTAGGGCAAAAAGGTGTGACATAACTCACCAGCCATCTTGGGAGTGGAAATGACGACGGTATAGTCCATGTTGCCAACTAATACGGTAGCAGTCCCTGAGGTGGTCGGTACAGTCACTGGTGAGACGGCATAGTCCACATTCAGAACCATCCTTTTGTCAGGCGGAAGCATCGCGGATACACGGTAGAGGAAGGCGTCAACCCAGGTGCGGGGACTAATGATAAAGTCAGCTTGGGCTGAGAATGACTGTGGGCACGTCCTGGTCTCGCCACGAGATGGAGGAGCATGTTCAAAAACTGACGCATATTCACAGAAGTCATAAACTGATTTGCACAAGTCAATCTTGCAGCCTCAACCCTCCCTTTCCAGTCGGATTTGAGGTAAGGGGCGGTTCCTGTGAGAGCTGCATGTCGTCCTGTGATAGAGGAGAACATGGAGTGCTTGCTCCTGAGTTAGCTCACTATACCTTGGTCGTGGAATTAATCTTGGATTCTATCCACTGAAGAAGGCTATTCAACTGGGCGAGCGCATCATGGTCTATCTCTACATCCAGCCCGTCATTGTCAACGCTCTGGAAACCACCGTGGTCAGTCTCAGTCTGTGTCCTGATGGCGTCCTTGAATCTCTGGAGGGTGAGGTAGTCGGATAAAGCTCTGTTCCACTACAGCCAGACCGAGTCTTGCGCTCCTTGGATGCTTGCTCATTCGACATAGTTGGTCGCAGGGTTTGACAATTATTGCCATAGCAGCGGGCCGCGTGGACACCTCGTGTGCCATAACCCCTTGTGACATCTGGGGACACCCACCATAGGCTCGATTAGGCTAATTCCTCTCGAAAGTGCCTTTAGCCGACTCGGTTGGGCAACTTCAAACTTCGTCAGGTAAAGCGTCTCGATGAGGGAGGGGGGATGGTGATCTTGGGAAGTAGAAGAAATTTGCTAGTTTTCTATCAAGGATAGAAGAACGAGTCACGAGTAATTTTTAAATGAGAGCAGTAACACTAATCAGGCTATATTCAACGACCCGGAATTACAAGCGTATTATACTCCAGACCTTCACTAGCACTAGTTTCCCACACAAGACTAATATTCACACTCTCCATACTCCCAATATCAGTCACAACCCACTCAAGTTTACCTTCCTGTCCCAAAGCATCAATATCCACGTGTTCCTTATCCACTCCGTGCCACTGAGCAAATACAACCGGATTGGCCGAGACTTTAACCGGTGAAGGCAGAGTCTTGATTTTCTTGTCTTTGTTCACCGACGCATTATCACGACTCCTACCCTTGATGCTGCCATTGCCGCTGGTGATAGATAGCGTCCGTTGAATTGTGTTCGCAAGACTCGGTAATGGGAGGTCAGGATTCTTGAGCTTGACGGTGATGCGAGCATCTTCAGAGATAGGTATCCCATCGATGATTTTAAGCTTGCTAACGAGCGTTTGTTTTGTATTCTGGACTGTGATCCGTTGAGTCGAGCTCTTGACAGAAGTCTTTGTGATCAGTCCGGACTGAGAAGCTTTCTCGATTCGAGGATGATAGGTGATACGAATAGCGGAATCAATGCTGTGAAAATTTGTTAGCTTAAGACCCGGAATAGTATTCGCTCTAAAACTTACCCAAGCGAGAAGTCAAAAGTTTCTTGAGGGTTCGTAAGTGGCAGAGTCGACCTCGAGTTAAAAGCCCCATCGACATAAATATTGACTTCTCCGCTAAGGAGGATGTACTCGCTCGAGTTCGCGATTTTCGCCTAGATGAATGTGAAGTCAGCTGCCATCGCAAAACCTTCCAAGGAGTAACATACTTGTATGTGAGCACGAGGGTCTTGCTTCGGGACCGCAATCCACGAAATTGCTGCATCCAAATCAAGCTCGACAATCGTGATAGAGTGATTTTCGTTGTCGGAAGGTATAGTGACTAAGCCAGGAACCTCGTACGTCGTACTGACAGCACCTTTATTCTGCACAGCAGCAACAGTGGTGGCCATCTCAGCCATAGCAGGCTCATCGCCGTCGAACAGTCCACCACCCATATCTTCGTCCGACTCTTCAGTGCTACGAGACCTACTTCTCGTTCTGGATTCATCTCGCCTCATGGATCGAAAAACTCCGCGCCTCGCAGGTGACCTAGATCTCGATCTACCCTTTTTCTTCTTGGATTTCTCCACCACCCGAAGTTTGTGGATAGGGAGAACCGGTAGGTCAACGTTAAAGGTTGGAGCGTTTGTTTCTAGAAGGATAGGAACATCCGTCCAGTCCTTTGAAAAGATTAGAGGAATGACAACGATGTCATACAAGAGAACTGGCTTATAACTACCTCTCCCGTCCACTGCCTGATTTTCGCTTGATAAATGAGCTTGAAGGAGTTTTCCTTGGCCTGAGTGATAACTCTCGCATCGTATGTAGCTTGCCATGTAGCTCCGAGCACGGCTATCGAAGACCAACATTTAACCAAGGGAAATCGCGAGTGGGATTGAGCGCACCATATTTCAGCACGAGAACAACGTCCGCATCTCTATCGGCAAAGACTCCAACCTCGGCCTGTTGCCTCAATAGCGTATTAATCTCAGGATTCAACCTTGTCTTCTCCTCTTCAAGCTTCGTCTTCAACACATTAATCTCACGATTGAAACCCGCCATCTTCTTATCCAATCTTTCCAAATTCTCCTCGCTCGCTTGAATAATACCACCCAGCTTCTCCGCATCGACGTGTCGCGCGTCCAAAGTCTGAAGATACTTGTACACAGCATCTCGATTACGTTTACATCTCTCAATGGATGCCTCAATTTCGCCCTGCTTTTGAAGGATGGTTTCGATTGTGGGTGAGGTTGTGATTTTGGGAGGGTGTGGTGTGTTGGTTACAGATACGCCTTGGATGGTACCTGCTCCCCTGCCCTCGACTCTATGACACGTTCAGTCAGCTGATGGTTTGCAGTAATTAACGACGATTTCGCACCTGAGCGTTGCAGCATCCAAAGACGACGAAAGCCGCAAGATGGTGACCTTATTTTGTCCCGTCTTGACAGAAACCCGTATTTCCCTTGTCACCTCTGCCCTTCCCGTGTACAAAGTAACAGCCGTGACTTTACTCTCATCCTCTGCAGAGATCTGGATACTGTTCACCTGGGCAGTGAAGGTCGGTGGAGGTTGGGTACTGGCGGTGCCGGGGAGCGCCATTTATGCGGGAAGGAGTAGTAAGGAGTAACAAGGGTGCAAGGTCGTTAAGGGGGCAGTTGCGAGTCCGGGCCATGATAAATGATTTCAGTGACATGGCGATCAAGCGCTCGCGGTGCCGTTGTATTAAATATGTTGGATGACTCTATCCCACGACGCCCGAGTCGAGACCCTGACCGTGGCTTACAGCGTCTCTTTTGTGTTACTGAAAATAACGCCTGAACAGCTTCCATGCAGACTCAGATGCCGTCATAAAAGTCTAGATTAGAGGTGTAACTCGACAGATGAATGTGTTACGAAGCCACTTGTTCCTTCTTCTCTACCTCACCACCCTCCTCATATCCTTCCACTTTGATATCATTCAATCCAAGTTCCTCATTCTGTTCCCAAGTCCTCTCATAATTCTCGATCGTCATATTCGGATCTGGGTCTGGAGCATACAGATTCTGAATGTACGAATTCGCGAGTGGATCGTCAAGTATGACAGTGAATGGCCGCTCCGCTTCCTTGACCTAGCAGAAAATCATGGGATATTTTCGGAAAATGAGAAAGGAAACCTCTCACCTGTCTCAGGTTCTCGAGGAACGTCTGGAAAGTGGCTTTATCTTCTGCCTGAGCCGAGTCTCCACTCATACTCATGAAGACTTTCTCTGCCAGTTCTTCGTGGACTTGTTCTAGGATACCTTCGAGAGTGGTGAATCGACCACCAAGTGTCCCGTGAGTGAGGACAAGGTCAATTTCTGGGATGGTGAGTCCAGCCGTCTCGCTCTATAGCACCGCCATGGTGTCAATCCTTTTGTTAATGTGAAAAAGCAGTGGCTTACCTTTAGGATATCACGGCTCAAATCCTCGCGATCTTCAACCTTGACCGTGATACGTTTTCCTTTTTCTGAAATAGCGCCGCCAGATTTAACTTCATTATCTCGATAGCCGCATCTATCACAGTTGGTCGACATAATTAGAATGTCCTATGACATACTTTAGAGAAGTGGTCTATCACCGAAAACAAAATCGTCCCGCACCTTGAAATAGGGTATATTAACTTTCTTCATATTTGTCTCTATCGGGTGTCCACAACTTGAGCAAATTCCGGGGAAAACGAATATTTCGTCTTCGCCAACTTCTGTACTCTCCGCGTTTATAGCATCAGGGTTGGCAACCTTTGGAACAGCCTCCGTCTCTTCCGGATTGACCAGACCCAAAGCGATGTTTTGTTCCAAGGTTCGATGATAGGTCCTCTTGCTCCATTTTGGGTCTGAAATACTTCCGACGAACTCAATGAAGCTGTTACCAGCCGGGTCATCGAGTTTGATAGTAAATGGTGGCATTGGCGTGGCTTTCTCCGGGGCTTTAGTAGATTCCGCAGGTCCAGTAGCTTCTTTATCTCTTTCTTCATCTTCCTCATCATCGCCAAGGATCGCTTTCAACTTGTCAACGATATTTTGGATCATTTGATAACCGTTTGGATCCTGGATCCGTCGAAGAGGTTGGTCCATATCTAGATCAGCAACAATGTCGCGAATGAGCCCTTCGACTGTTGTCAATTGCCCTCGAGAGGTTGGTGGAAGGGTCATTTCGAGTTCGGAGATGGTGATTTCGCATGTGGGGGAGCGGACGATTTGACGATCGAGGTCTGAGCGATCGAGAATTTGAGCGGTATAGGCTGCGCCTTCGGCTGGTTAAACCATAATTAGAGCCACGAGCGTTTGAATTCCAATGATTCAGAGCTGACGAACGTTGGATAGCTGCAGCTGCCTGAATTTCGTTGTTCTGGGTCCCGCAGTGCTCGCATCTGAAAGACATGACGACGATTTCTCTGAAGAATGGGATGGATGTCAATAATAGTCTCGTGGTTCCCTACTAACAATAACTCAGTACACAATCTCGACTTTTCATACTATCACTGACCTCTTCGTGGCATTTCATGCAAAGCGAAGAAATTTCAGTTACCACCTTCTCCTCATCGTCTACTGTGTCGACCTCCCCTGTCTCCTCAATCTGATCAGCCTGATCAGCAACTTTTCCGATGGTTGGAAATAGTTCTTCCTTGTTTTCTGTGGTCGACATGGTGTTCGAGAAGGTGGAGAGATGAAAGGGTCTTTGTCGAGCCCTGAATTGATGGAGTCATAAACACCAAAAGCTAATCAGCGCTGTATTTGTTCTTGTTTGATCACCATTGACTGCCACGCTCATGAGCGATCTCGATACAACTGGCGCCACGATGACAGCTCTCTTCTCGGAACCGAGCCCCTTGTCGCCTATTTGAAGCGGTCAACCTCTGTCTGGTCTGTCTACCCTCTGATGTCTCTCGCGTTCCCATCCGAGCAATTCTCCACTTTTCGACACTGTATTGCGCAGGAACTCATAGCCAAACACAAGGGCGATACCGCAGACGCGACAGAGCTCGATGACTTTGTCGATTTCCTAGCAGAGGAGTCATGGACATCTCTTCCGCCGTTACTGCAATCAGCAACATACCAGTCGCGAGAAAGTGTGCCGGAGATAGAATCTTTAGATTTCGAATCCCTTATAACACCAACTTTTGCCGACACTCTGACATCTTATGGAATCACGGAAGACATTGATGACGCCGTAAAACTCTTGCGGAGGGTTGCAGATGCATACCGAGATGATGCTTGCGCACCTCCACCTGTCTGGTCTAGCACTCGTACAGAGGAGTGCGAGATCTGCGAGAGGGCCATTCCGTTGACATATCATCATCTGATACCCAAGAGCACGCATGAAAAAGTTTTGAAGAAGGGATGGCACGATGTTAGCATGTTAAACTCTGTAGCCTGGCTATGTCGGTGTGTGACTTTTCGCTGGATAGCGGTTCAAGGCTGATTTTACCACTGTAGAGAATGCCATTCGATGGTTCATAGAGTCGAGCGAACGGAAGTATTGGCGAAGGAGTACTATACGGTTGAACTCCTACTGGAGCGAGAGGACATTCAGAGATGGCGGAGATATGCAGCTAAACAGCAGTGGCGACCTCGACCGAAGAAGATCCAGAGGGTACCACTTTAGATTGCTGGTAATCACATAGGCTTACGGTAATATCATGACACCGCTCTCAAGGAACATATCATATTGTTATCAGCAAGGCTTTGAGGTGAAAGATCCTCACTCGATTATCCTCCTCGCTCAACACCTTCACTGCTCATGGTCGTTCCCTTACCCAACAAGATGGAGCAGAGAAAGCGAAAGCGTGCTTATTTTCGCTACGAGGTCTGTGATGGCGTGTTGTGCTTTTCAGAGATATTCGTCGATTCACTAAGCATTGTCGTCACAAGCTCTTTCAAGCTATTCCTTCTACCAACTGTTTTCAAGATCTGGCCTTTAAAACCATTTTCTACTACCCATATCCGACGTACGGTCTCGAAAACCGATCAGAATCATCAATGATACTGTTGATCTAGTTTGCTAAGAATAGCCGTGTGCGTCTAGCAATCGTTTATAAACAACGATGTGAAAGGGATATCTTTCTTGTCCTCTACCTCAACCCCCTTCCCCAGAATCCCTCACTTTCACATCTACCCACAATGTCTCGTGGCGAACGTACTTTCTCGGCCGCTTCTTCTTCATCTCCCTTGTCCTCGAGCAGCTCTTCCCACACGGGGCGGGTGATGGCGGGAGACAGCGATCAGGCTGTATTGCGTCACCACCGGCAGTGATAGCCGTTAGCCGGAGGAACTTTGTCGATTCCGACAAGTTTCTCCGCGTTGTTAAGAACACTATACGCGTTGTAGGTGTGAAATTGGCAAAAGGGGTCTTACAAGGTGTGGGAATGACCCCCCATCCACAATGTCTAATAAGACCGATCATTTGGCAGGGACAGGGTCCGCCTGCTCGGACCTTGTTATAATTCTACCTATCAAGATGGCTGGACGCCCAAAGAACCACTTTCGCACCACAACAGGCATGTCTGTCGAAAGTGCTAACGGAAGCTCTGAAAACTCGACAGAAACACTCAGGATTCCGGAGTCGAGGGATGGTTATTTTGGATACCGTGGAGGAGAAGAGCCAGCAGCATGTATGTATCCTAGCGTTACGCTCTGGTCAGATTGTGGCTGATGAGTGGCAAGTAGATTGACGAGAAGTTCTGGGCACATCGACGAGGATCCGACGCACCGTCAGAAGTTCAGAGCCTGAGAGCGTCAGTACATGGGTCTCTGGCAGGTGATCCATTTGTCGAGGAGCATGCGGAATCATCGACAACAGCAGAGCTTGGAACTGGGGTTCAGGCCCGTGAGTGGCTGAATTAGTCCCAGAATGACCATTGCTGACAGCTATCAATAACAGCTGAACCATTTATCACTCCAGACCTAGTCCAAGTTCTACAAGCTTTCCAGAAATGCTGCGACCTCCGGGACAAATACATGCTCAAATCGAGACAGAGGCTGGGGGATGATCCGAGGGACTATGATGGTGATTTCGAAGGGGTTGATGAAGAAAACGCAGACGTCTGTGGTCAGAGACCAGATGCCGATGCTACAACCAATCAACCTGCGGCAGAGCACCCATTCAAGCCTTGGAATATTTATCCAAAACCGCCTCCACCGGCATGGCATTGGAAGAGCAAGGAGGTTTACGATCACAATGCAGACGATGGAGACGGGTTCGAGTTTGAAGCCTGTGAGATCCCTGCATCTCATCCATGGACGTTCGAGATCGACGACAAAGGCGTTTATCAGGTATACGAGGCGTCTGAAGATGCACAGAAGGGTGCGTTCTGGTTGTTAACATCTACCTTCTGTACTCATTCTATAATAGTGGAGTCGAAGCCGGCCTTCGACATTCCTGACATCAGAGAGTATTTCATGGACCTCGACTACATTCTCGGTGTCATCTCCGATGGGCCAACCAAGACTTTTGCATTCCGACGCCTGAAGTATTTACAAAGCAAGTTCACGATGTACAGCCTGTTGAACGAGAACCAGGAGTTGGCCGATATGAAGGTTCGTGAATGACCCCTCGTTTTTATTAACTACCTTATTTACTCTCGTTCATCAGCGTGTCCCTCACAGGTATGTTGTGCGCTTCCACTGAGAGTTTCCTCACTAAATCAGACTGCAGAGATTTCTACAACGTCCGCAAGGTCGATACCCACGTCCACCACTCAAGCAGCATGAACCAAAAACATCTTCTCCGCTTCATCAAATCCAAGATGAAGCGCAGTCCCAACGTAAGTTTCACCGTCGCCTTTTATTGAACATGAAATCACATTTCTCTTTAGGATGTTGTAATCTTCCGTGATGGGCACGAACTCACCCTAGCAGAGGTGTTCGAATCTCTAAAGTTGACCGCATACGATCTATCCATTGATACCCTCGACATGCACGCTCACCAAGACTCATTCCATCGCTTTGATAAATTTAACCTCAAGTATAATCCGATTGGTGAATCTCGTTTGCGAGAAATATTTCTGAAGACGGATAATTATATTAAGGGACGATACCTGGCTGAGTTAACGAAGGGTGTGTTAGTATTTTCGTGATTTATGCTTAGCTTACACGGATTATTAGAACTAATGAGCGATTTGGAACAGAGTAAATATCAGGTGCGTGGATACTCATCTCTCAGTCGAGCATATACCTACTCGAGTTTGCACAGAACGTTGAATGGCGAATCAGCATATACGGCCGTTCACCAGATGAATGGGATAAACTCGCCAGATGGATCGTCAATAACAAACTCTATTCACACAACGTGCGCTGGCTTGTCCAGATACCCCGTTTATATGAAGTATACAAAGCCAGCGGTTCAGTCGATACCTTCCAAGATATTGTCGTCAGTGAGTTTATTCCACTTCCTTGTCTTCTCCAACGGCACACTCACAGTCTGATCTGCCAGATGTTTTCCGTCCCTTATTCGAGGTGACGAAGGATCCGCGTACACACCCTGAGCTACATATCTTCCTTCAGCGTGTCATAGGCTTTGATACGGTTGACGATGAATCCAAAGTTGAACGTCGTATTCATCGTAAATTCCCTCTTCCCCGTCTATGGAATTTCCCTCAGCCTCCTCCTTACTCATACTGGTTAGTCTTCGTTCTCACACAGCTGACAGAGTGCTAATGCAAACGATGTAGGGTCTACTACATGTTCGCAAACATGGCCAGCCTAAATAACTGGCGTCGCCTACGAGGCTTCAGTAAGTTTTCCCTCACTTCAGCCCATCCCATCTTACCCCTCACTCACTCCCACCACCTATTCCGCTCAGACACATTCGTTTTCCGCCCCCATTGTGGCGAAGCAGGCGACACTGACCACCTAACCTCCGCCTTCCTAACCTCTCACTCCATCTCCCACGGCATCCTCCTCCGTAAAGTCCCAGCACTCCAATACCTCTTCTACCTCAAACAAATCGGTATCGCAATGAGTCCTCTATCAAACAATGCGTTGTTCTTGACGTACGAGAGAAACCCGTTACCCGATTTTTTCAAGACCGGATTGAATGTTAGTCTGAGTACGGACGATCCATTGCAGTTCCATTTTACGAAGGAGCCGTTGTTGGAGGAGTATAGTGTTGCTGCTCATGTGAGTATCAAGTTAGTCATTCATACCGCTTGTATGTGCTGATAGTCTGTTTCGAAGATTTACAAGCTGCCGCAGAGTTCGTTAGCAGAACTTGCCAGGAACTCGGTTAAGCAGAGTGGATTCGAGATGGAGATCAAACGGCATTGGCTCGGGCAGCATTGGTATTTACCCGGCGCGGAGGGTAATGATATCAACAAGGTTAGTCTATCCGTTTATATGCGCTTGAATTCAACCTAATGGACGTGGACGTGTGTGTTCTCCTCAGACGAACGTACCGAATATCAGACTGACCTATAGACACCAGACATTGGTTGGTGAACTCGAGATGATCAAGGGCAAATCTATCGCTGGTGCTTTACCTAACTTCGGTACTGGGGGTGCTCAGGCGATTACCGGACATAGTCGTTAATCCTGACTGGCATTCGGTTTTGTTTCTCGTCTACGAGAATGTATACATTAGATTACTGTCATAGATTTCTTGTATATCTTTCAGATTGTTAATAGATGCCAATACATCTACTACGAAGATAAAACCCCTACTCCTTTCCGATCCGAGGATGGGATCAGCTTAGCGAATGGGCAAGACTGGAGTGTTCCTTGCTGAACCCCGCCTATTACAATTGTGAGCATTATACCGGCAATTCGTGTAAGACCCTTTTAACTCACACTAGCTTTATGGCCAAGAGTACGACCGTCCGATCCACTGATCTCACTGTCCCCTGCAGTCATGTCCGAGAACTGTAACAATGACGACTGTTGCATCCGGATACCAGTGGAGATTGAGATTGCGCCTTCAGATTTACCCTGTTTACGGATGAAGTCTCGGGAGTTTAGACTTGCGATGAGCGAATTGAAATAAACTGCATGAGGCGAAGTTGTGAAAGAGTATTTTGGATTCATTCCTGGTCAACGTACGTTTACTGCTTGGCCAGAATATACCGAGGTATATCCCGGCGTCAACAGTAAGAAAGAACTCCAAAGAGGCGTATCAGTAAGATCGTCCAGATAAGACTGCTGAAAATAACTTACCAGAACGAAAACAGCAAGCGCGGAAATACTGGATTGAATTAAAGAGGAATGAGATTTTAACTCAGTCAATCTGAGGGCAACATTAATCACCTCAGAATAACTCCTGTGTTGATCGCTATGGTTGACAGGGTCTTGATCATTGAATTAGTTCTTCATGACTATTTATCAACCCATGAATGCATGTCAAAGAAACAACCTGATACCCACCCTCTCATAGGGGATCGATTTCGATGCAAATAATAGCAAAGTAAGGCTGCAATCATTATGTCCAGTACGAATGCGCATATCAAGGCAGGATATAACAGGACCTAATAGAAACCTGGTGAGCACTTGTGCTGTGGAGGGGCATGATGTATGACTTCGAGCATACATGGGTAAGATCGACTCGAGGCAGGTTCAGGGAGCCCTTGTTGATTATCCTGGATTACTCGCGCTCCAGCTAACAGTCACTGCGGGCACTCTGCGTTGTGCTCACTGTGTAATCCCTACACCTGACATGCCTGAGATCAAAACCCGGTATATGTCAGCTATAAAATTTTAAATATCTAGGACATGAACTTCAATCACCTAGCAACGCGGCTGGATGGGAGACGGCTAAGTCAATCACAGATGACAAAAGAGCGGTGTCATTTTACCGGTATGATAAAGGACTGCTATGGCCTTCAAAATAAATGGTCAGCCACCCTTCGTGAGTAGTAAGCGTTATGATGAGATGGAGATACTTGCCATCAGCACAATAAAGAATACATTTCTGCTTACTGAGTCGTGGAAAGTCAGGCTCAGCAACTACGGAAGATGCGTTACACTTACGGCACCAAAGTCGATAGAGATACAGGCTAAAGTGATCCAGTAGGAAACAGTAGGGAGCCGTTAAGGTATCGTCAGATGAAGACAGCTCATACTCACCCTCGAACTATGTTGTCAGAGAAGGCCTACAATAATGATCAGCTCACAACCGTACATAATTGTGAATAAGGTCTTACCGTTGTCAGCGTATAGGCCTTGAAATTATCCCGATATATGTCATTTGGAAAGTCAAATACTCAGACGACGAGAAAGCCTTACAACTACGCTCCTGGAATCGAGTCCCATGATATTGAGCCAGGATGAGTTCGGACGGAAGGTTGAATGGTTGCTACTCACCATGGTACTGACGTCCCATAATCACCCCGCGCCACTACAAAAACTTCATAGATAGTATGCACGAGCAAGCATTGCTGCAAACTATCCAAGCTGACTAATACAGTTACCTAGTAGAAAGATAGATCGTAATTAGTACACCAAAACGCAGAATATCACACATTTGACATCCACGTACCAGGCCCCGGAGAAAGAGACGGTCCTCCTGTGCTGACATAAAGTACGTGAACGCCTGGACGCACGAAGCTCCATACAATCTATCGATTTAGTCATTAACAACTATAATAATCAAGTAGGAGCTTAACTCACATGCTCGCTAAAAAGGCACCTATGAGCCAGAATCCAAGGAGCAGGTTGGGGCTTATAATCAGCATACTGGTTACTAGCTCTGGGATCCCCAATTGGATGGTAGCGGAAAGGACATTATAAGGTATACCGGTATCCAAGCATTTTTATCTCGGGAAACGCGGAGTATGGTGCCACATTGAACTCTTGCTGAAAAACGTACTGAGTTAGGAGGGAGAGAAGACAGAATTAAACTGCTCATCATGATGGGCGTAGGATGGAACACTGGATAATTAATCAGGCAAGGCTATTTTGTACCCCATCATGTCAGATGCGCGGATGTCGAGATATGATACCAGAGCAGGGCTACAAGTTGCGGTAGCGAGCTCTCGCTTGTAAGGACGTCAAGAAATGACTGTGAATCTATAAACGCATTTGTTGCTTTTCGAAATCAAGTGCGAAGGCGATACAAGAGGCCAGGCGCTCGGAAGCGGTAAGTCCTCAGTATCACTTCATTGAACATGGTGTGGAGCCAGGGGTGATTCGTTTTCGATCGTGGGGCTTACGGGGTTCGCCAGCTTGATATCGACCCCAGCGATTCCACGCAATGTGCAAAGCATTCTTTCATGATCGGTCATTTCCCTCACGTCTCGCCAGAGAAGTGAGCTCATTAACGACCATCAGGCATCACCCAAGATATTGTATTTCAGTCAGTCGTGCCTGGTTAGCTGGGAAGTCCACAGCCGGTCACAGAACTTGATGAACCAGAAAAGGTAAAGTGCTAAACGTGGAGAGGTCAAATTTGATTTGTACTACGGGAGCTACCAGAGGTCGGGGCTCACCTCCTTCAGTCAACCTTGTCCACAGCATTCGCTACCAACCATTTGACAGTATGACATACAGCATCCAGCGTCTCAACCTTGGGCTTAAATCCCAGCCCTTCCTTCTCCACAGATGCACGTATGAGCGAATCATCAAGCAATACATTGACCATCATAGTCTGATGTGTCGAAGGTTGCAATTTCAGCACGTCACCTCCGAGTTTCGGAAGTATTTTCCTTATCCCCGGAAATTTTTGCCACAAGAGCTCGTATCCTTCGACCAAGTGGGACAATAGATACATGAACGTCGGTGACATGTTAAAGAAGGTCACTTTTCCTTCCGTAAGCACGGTCATTGCCATTGTGATGTCAACGAAGTTGAATGGAGAATCCGCGACAAGGTACGCATGTCCACTGAGGTCCTTGCCACCGCGTTGGGCCTCCAAAAGACGCTGTTCATAGAGGAGGTGCGCGCAGATGCAGTTCTCGATGTAGAGCAAGTTTGAGATCGTGTTTCGAGTCCATAAGGGTGAAGATGGACGCTTGAGAAATTCAAGGAAGGCGGGATCCAGTGGCGTAGGACCATATATCAAGGAACCTGGGCGCAGGATGCCAGTGCGTAGTTCTCCATTGTTGGACTGTGAGAAAACGAATGAAAGGATAGAATGATAATAGGTCTGAGGCACTGACCTTGTTTGCATTCCTTATCAGCAATTCCGCTCGATACTTCGTCTCAGCGTAATTCGAAGTAAAGTCATGATGATCCCGATATCGCCAAATCATGCCACCCTTTCCCTCCGCTTCACCCTCATCACTTACAACCTGCGTACACCTCGTATTTCTCTTCGACTCCCAAGGAAATGAAAATAAGCGTGCACGACGAATTCCAACTACTGACGAAGATGTGTAGAGCAAAATATCGGCGCCCGCTGCTTTTGACGCTTCAATCACATTTCGGGTCCCACTCATATTGACCAGCACGGAACGAGGGAGGAACGTTGAGTGACGCTCAAAGTATCTGAGGACTGCGGCGCAATGGAATACAGTCAGACCAGTAGGTGAAGCTGACCCTTCTTTGCTAGGAAAACCGAGCCAGGCTTTGGTGAATGCCGAGATAGTAGAATCAAGGTCGGTAATGTCTGCCTTGACGTATTCAACACCTGCACCAACATACTGGAGTTGCTCAGGGAGTTTGGGAGATAGTAGGTCTACTACGCGGATACGTTTCGGGTCCTCTCCGCGGCGTATGAGAGTAGCTACAATCCAGTTGCCTATGAATCCTGTCTATTGCGCTGGTCAGACCCGACTGTGACCGTAAGCTAAATCGCAGCTCACCCCTCCAACGATTATGTATTTTCTTCCAGTCTTGGGAGGGAGATCTTCAACTTTCAGGAGATGGGCATCCTTGCTGCTAGTCTTCTTGAGCAAGCTGAATGTTGCAAGGCTGATGATAGAGTCTATCATTATGCCATATGTAGACAAGTAAGGCCAAAAGAATGAAAGCAGGGATGAGCATAGTTCGTCGTTGTGAGTATTGGTGGGAGCACCGCGCCTGTATCTGCCTGAGTAACACATGCTGCCTGTGAAATGATTGCGGGAGACGAGGAATGATGGGAAACCAAGCTTCCATTAGATCAGAATTGGTGGGCAGCGGAATTTGCCGAAATTAGATGTGAACGATCCGCAGCCTCGAATGCGGATATGCCTCGATGAGATTGTAATCACATACTTGGGTCGTACCAGTCCATAAATCTAACTAATATGATCTCTATTGCTTGTCTAACAAGCTTAGTATCATAGGCAACGTAGGCCTTGTCACATCCTTGCCCTCAACGGTAGGCGAAGCAATACCAGGCATCTTCCACATGATATTCTTTCCAGCATCTTCAAACTTGAAAGAAGTAAGGAGCATAGAGAGTACAACCTCTGTTGAGAGAATTGTGAGTCCAGATCAGAAAGAAATGATATCGCAGATGCTTACTCATCTCAAGTTGAGAGAACTTGAAGCCGCTTTACGACAAATCAAAATCGGGATTCTTGGGAACAGACAGGGAGACTCACATGCAAGCACGACTACCGCCGAGGAAGGTCATCCTGCACATTCATCTCGTCACATTATCATCATTGACAAGGAAGAACCAAACTCACAGGTTTGAGTAAATTCCGGGCATATGGGCCTCGCCCACTTTCTCGGGAAGAGGTTGCAACCATCGTTCAGGTTTCCACTCATACGAATCAGGTCCCCACATATCAGGATTGGTATTCGCGCCAATGATTGATATGAAAATCGTTGTTCCATTAGGGACGACCAGTTCACTTATTTCTTTGCCAGAGGTCGTACGGATGGGTTTAGCGAGAGGAAGAACCATGTCTTTACGAGCGCTAGCGGTATGAAGAATGAATATCAGTAACAAGTGAGAATATAGCTAATGACTGGACAACGTACGTTCGGCTGGCTGTTCCGAGCGGAGGATACCTGGATGTTTAATGAACATCGAAGACCTAAGTCATTGATTGCACTACACTCACACTCTCAGAGTCTCACGGCAGACTGCATCAAGGTAGGGCAGTGTCACAAGCTGGTCGTAGCTCAACTCGTCTTCCCCGATATTCTTCTTGGCTTCAAGAAGCTCCCCACGGAGCTTCTCCTGGACCTCGGGATGCTTTGTCAGAAGGTATAGAATTCGGGAAAGCGCGGAAGATGTCGTGTCCATTGCAGCAAAAACCAATGTACTACAAAACCAAACTCAATATATTTAGAGGGAAAACAATCAATGGGACTCACGCGACTTGAGCAACTACCTCCTTATCAGTCAGCCGATCCTCTTCGGCTGCGCTGGCGTTCGCTCGCACTAGCACGAGTGCTTCATCAGCCTCGGGCTCGCGGCGTGAGACGAGCGACTTACTCAAGATGCTGATAATATCCTTCTTCGACTCATCACTTTCACCCGCATCGATTTCCTTCTGCTTTAGCTTACAAATATCCAACGCAGTGTTCTCCATCGTATCCGCAACGTCCTTCAAGTCTTGACCCACTGCGAGGGGAGGCGATCTACGACCCATCG
>JANIEX010000702.1:0-22264 GCA_027627405.1 Leucocoprinus birnbaumii
TCATACAAGCATATGCTAGGTCCGACAGTTGAGACGCTTGGCCGTATTCAAGAGCGTGGATTCTACATTGTCACTGCTTCTGTCAACAGGTGATACACCCTCTCACCAAATAGTCTTCCAACTTATTGCTTTTCAAGGTTGGATATGTTGGCCCCACTTGACCCATCCAGAGACCTTCGCATCAGCGGACAAGTGATATATACCGGGCGTAGCTCGATGGAAGTTGCTGTCAAGATGGAAACCATTGGTAATGACCTTCCGGAGGAAACAGTTCTCATAGGTGCGCCACCCTTGACTCGACGAGACAAATGCTAACATCTTTGTTCCTGCTTCACCGGACCAATCAGGTCGATTTTCGATGGTTTGTCGAGATGCGAATACTCATCGCGCCAGGGCCGTCAACCCGCTGATTCTTTCAACCCCCGAAGAGAAGTCTCTGTATTCGCTCGGTGAAGGTACGTATGCTATTTGTGTTGTATGAATAATTCTCGTTCTCAGCTTCTCTCCAGATATGAAAAACCGCCGTCAAGAACTTGCGCTCCGCTCACTTTCTCGGGTACCTCCGAGCTCCTCGGAAGCTGCAAACCTTCATAGTTTCTACCTACAACATGGCCAAGGATCCCAACCTCGGGATGGGTGTGAGCGTGTTTGGATGGGGGACACGATCACCGAAAAGACCATGCTGATGTTCCCCCAGGAACGCAAGTAAGCTCTCTACGTTGCTAGGGACCAATAATGCCTCTTATTGAAACACCATCCCAGCGTTCATCAAAAAGTTTTTGGTGGTTACCTCATGCGATTAGCTTACGAGGTTTGCTTATACCCCTTTTTCATCATTTTTATTTCTCAGTTTTTCTCGCCAGCTCGGATTTACGAGCTCCTCCATGTTCACCCGTGGGCCCGTCCGTTTCCTGTCCCTCGACAGTATCTCCTTTTCTCGCCCAGTTCCCATTGGTTCTATTCTCCGCCTCAGCTCCCAGATTCTCCATACAGCCCCTTCCTCTGAATATCAGACTATCGTCGTATGTGCCTCGTTTCCCACATTATTTTCCAGTTGACATTGATTTATTGCCCTCATCCTTGAATCAAAATATACAACCCATCATAGCACGTAGGCGTTAAGGCAAACGTTCGTTGATGTAACGAGTGGCTCTGAACAGACAACGAATGATTTCCGATTCACGTGGGCACAAGAACATGGTAAAGGTTCCCCAACCCCTAGACAAATTGTTCCTCGGACTTATCAAGGTGAGCTTTTAACATCCTCTTTCTTGTCTATCCGGTTTGCTGATTTACTCTGCAATGCTTCTTTTTCTAGAGGCAATGTCATGGCTTGAAGGCAAACGTGCTCTCGAAATAGGTGCCCAAATTCGCGATCGGCGAACTCGTTGAACGGGCGCGTTGACGTCCTTCTCGTCATTGATTGGAGCTACTAATAGATTTTCTTGCTGATTGTGCGGAGTCTCTGATGGGATGGATCAGGAAATTTTTTTCGTGCGTAATAATGACTGTCCTTCTCAACGGTTTCCCCAGCACCTGGTGGAAATCTATTACAGGCCACTCGGATGAAAACAGAATTAGCATAACTTGGTACACTTTTCACGCTGATCTGAAGGCATCGCTCTGTATGTTCCAGTGATCGAATCAACGACCCTCAACGGTTGTGGTTGAATGTTGAAGGTCCAATACAGTGCAAGTAGATGCAACGTGGGCCTTTCTCCCTTGAACTTGAGTATTAATTACAATAACACTCTATACACTACACACTACACACTACACACAAAACATATCCAACGGCCGTGATACGAGACTGTCCACAAGTCCAATGTGCAAAATATAAATCTTGAAGCTCGTAACTAACTCGTGAGGGGTCGTAAAGTTCAATAACTATCGTCTGGGACTGGCACCAACACCGTGGTTCTTTGCTCTCACACCTACTCCTGACACGCCTGCCTTCTGGTTCACGTTATCACTTGCTAGAGCGGCATCCCTCTTGACTTTCGATAGGGGGCTTATTACCTGCAACCGCGACGGTAGCTGAAGTTGATGAGGGGGTGGTCGTACAGGCCTCAAACCGCAATCCTTGGGTGCCACGTCCGCGCATTTCTCATGCGCCCTGATTAAGGGGATCAGGCACGGCGCAAAAACCTGAATTGAGCGAAGAACGTACTTCATGCCACAATCATCACAAGTCATGACAGGTCTCCACCCAAGCCGCTTGAAACAAACATCACACTTCGCCATCAATAATCCGCTGGAGAAGAACAAATCTAGCGGGTTCCAAGCGAACGCCCCAATCACACTCGCGCTAGAGCTTGTGACTAGCCCGTGCTCCTTGGACCCAGCACCGTGAAGCTGGAAACCGCTCTGAGCCGCCCCAGAACTTCCTGCAGCACCACTGATTTTCCTCGGCTTCGTACCAGGCTTGATGCTCGTAAATCTATGCATCCCACCTCCACTTCGACTGTTGACACTCCCGGCGCCAATCACGCTTCTGTTTGATCCAACAGTTCGTATGGTTGATCCGCCCTCAGTTGCGAGCGCAGATGAGATGGTCGAACCTGCGGCAGTGTGATACGAGTCTAGAGTGGCTATTGAGAACGTGCTCGCATCGTTCATCGCTAAATGACTAGATTCGGCAGGTGAGGGAGTATCGTTTGCAGGAAGGATGGGAACAGGAGTGAGACTAGGGTCTGGAGTAGGTCTGATCGTCAGAACTGAGCTGAGGGATGAAGGGGTGTTGGTGAAATGCGAGCGAACGACAGTCGTGCTGTACCGTTGCGATCCTTCGGAAGCGTCGATCTTTGTGGGATTATTGGCATTAGAGGCATCAAGAAGAGGTGTATCGCTGGCTGTCGAAGCTGTACCCCACTCACTCTCAGGATCGATCCCAAGTTTGGACAGCGCTTCAATGAGCTCATCATCATCGCTGTCCTCCCCTCCACTAGAGGAGTTACTGGATCTTGAGCTGGTATTCTCCTGCCCATTTGCTCTGATGTCCTTCCCAACGCCCATGCCAAAGCTAGGAATCCTCGGCGCAGCCGGAGGTCTCTTTCCACCTGTCATAAACTTGATACTACCCACATGAACATCTTCCCCCTCCTCCGGTCGCAACAAAACATCCTCCTCGATTGCTCGCAAGCGCTCCAATATCGTTCGAGTAGTGGGACGCTTTGATGGGTCGGTATTCAGGCATTCAAGACATAAGCTCAGGAAGTCTGGAGGGCAATCAGAATTTGCCCGCTCCCGGACCTCTGCGACATCGATGCCAAACTCAGGAGAGTGTCGTTTGAAATGTGTATCGTCGGCAAGCTTCCTGGCTGCGATCTCGCAGAAGATAATTCCAAGTGAGAACACATCTGTCGGCAAGTCGAACTCGTCGCCCAACAGGATCTCCGGAGACATGTAGGAGTCAGTTCCACAGAAGGTCAACCTCTTGGATTCCTCTTCGTTCCTGGCAGCGATTCGTGCAAAGCCGAAGTCTGTGACCTTTATACGACCATTTGATGTGACCAAAAGGTTCTCGCCTTTGAGATCGCGGTGAATACACTTGCGTGCATGGAGGTAGGCCAAGGCACGAGTGACGTCAATGGCGAAAGATAGTCGAAGTCTCCAAGGGAAAGGTTTTGTCTTGTCGTGGATATATAGACGAACGTTGCCGTTCTCGATATACTCAGAAACGATGAAGATGCGATTGTCCGGATCCGGGGCACGACTGAGGCCGATAAAGAGACAAATATTGGGATGTCGGCATTCTTTCATGAGGCGCCATTCTCGCTCAAAGTACTTGGCGACGTCGTACTCATTCGAGGGAAGAACTTCTTTGATTGCGACGTCGATACCAAGATAGCTTCCTAAGACCGTTAAGCCTCCGTTTGGGTTGAGCTAGTGGACACTTTACCCTTGTAAACGTTGCCGAACGAGCCTGCGCCCAGCTTCTTCCAGTCACCCTTGATATCCTAGCAGAAAGTCAGATATTTCGTGGTCTAAGCATACAGGGAGTACACGTACGCTGAAGGGAATGACATCGAACGGCTCCGACATGATTATGGTCAGAGTACAAGGCCTAGGCGCAGGCTAGCAGAGAGATTGGACAGGGGTTCGGCGTTTCAGACTGATGTCGATGATGTCCCGTTATGTCATCCTCTCAGGTTTTTCCCGTGGGAATTAACTCTCTCCCTTCAACATCCAGCCGCCAGAGTCAAACGCTCAAGCCCAAGCGGCAAAGCGAGGAACTCACGTCCAGCTCGTAGGCTCTGCAACCACCGTGAGCATTAAGTCGGAAGTACATCTAGATCAACTGAAAGGCATGCAGTAATTCATCGGCAAACAGAAATTGCGAGCAGAGAGCAACTTTGGATATGCACTACATACACACGCTGTTTAACTCAAACTCCGCCACGACTTTTAATTAAAGCGTCTTCGGGGCATCGTTTCTCTAGCTATATCTTCAGGAGCGGGATCAAATTTTTTTTCCGCCGAAGTGAATTCCGCCGCTCTGTTCTTTCTCTAATCCGCCGAACACTCCCAGTTTCATCCGTCATAATATGCCTACATTGCGCGCTAGCCATCCTCTATGGAGGCCCTCAACGTATTCTATGGTCAAAATGATTACAAGCACCGGTCAAAGTGGCTCCAGCGCTCAGAAATCAATATCGTGCTACGATATGTACATAATTACATGAGGCCTGCATACATTCGCGCCAGCAAACGGCGAAGTTCACATATTGATCTCGGCCGCCGATTGTTATACAAGTCAGAAATACATGAATTAGGTAAGGTAATTACTCTATTTCCAGGCAATTCTCTGCGCTAAGGAACAGCAGCAGTGGATTCAGCTTTTTTCCCTATCAGATAGACCCTGTGTGCATCCCAGTGAGTCCACTCAAGATGCTCTCAACTTGGGCCCAATTAATTTGACTGTCGTGAATGATTGGAAAAGTGCTACTTCGTGGTTTTCCCTTTTGGCGACACCTGACTAGACCCTGCTTTTCCAACTTCTCAACGATCCACCGGCTTTTGGGACGTCTATCGGGTTTCTGCTCAAGACAAACCTTTATGAGTTCCCACGTTTGCTCAAAGATCATCGTCAGTGCAGAATCATCCGACGATGACTGTTGCGGTTGAGTGGGCAAGCGTCCCGAAATGACCTCACGAAGAACTTGGCATTCGTTTAATTCATGATACGGCAGCTTTCGAGTGACGATCTAAGCGAATTCAGTGGTTCATCTTACAACCTGTGATCGCTCATCAAGCATACCTCGTAACACACTAACCCAAACGCCCAAACATCACTGGCTTCCGTTCTCCTACTGGCACCTAGCATGGACTCGGAGAGCTCTGGCGCAAGCCACCGATATGTGCACCCTTGTGCCTCAGACATCACTCCGTTTGTGTAGGCAATGGTTGTCTCCACCCGTACAGACGACAGTCCGAAATCGGTCAAACAAGCTTCCCCAGCGTCGTTGATTAGAACGTTCACCTAATTATCAAGGCGTTAGTCATCTGGTATATCAGTAAACCACCGAACCTTTACACGTACGCCTTTGAGATCACCGTGGATAATCCGTTTATCGTGTAGATAAGCTAATCCTTTTGCGACATCGTGAATCTAATAATGGTACAACTTAGCGATCGAAATATTACCATTTGAGATTGCTGGTGATACTTACGAACGGAGCTGGGGACGCGTCAGGATTTTCTCGAAGAAAATAAACAAGGTTACCGTTCTCCATCCATGGCGAAACGAGACATATACGCCGACGCCTGCCACTAGTCCCTTTCGGATAGTATATACCCCAAAAGGGTACAATGTTCGGATGCCGCAGGTAGCTCCATAGAATAGCTTCCTTAGCAATACTCTGCGCATTCAGAATAATTTACGGCGGTGAAAAATAGTTATTGCTGTATGAGTCTCTGAGGTACATAATGAGAAAACTTAATTTCACCTTGAGTACATTGTCAGCACTTGAGAGCCCATACACGCGGACAGCTTTCAAGCAAAGGGCTTTCTCCCTATGGTGTACCTTGAAAATATCGCTGAAACCGCCTTCGGCTATAGGTTCGTCTAAGGCGGGTAAAGCATCCCTGAAGAAATAACACTCGGGAAAAAGTGCCGCAGTCCTGCAGAGCCTGTACTGGGCTATCAAAGCATGTTTGTGAAGCTTTCCAGGAACGAGAGAGCTTGCTTGAAGAAGGACCTAGAATAGCATGCCCCGTCAGCTTGACTGAAGGATAAGTCTAACATATCAATCAGTGAAGAGATTACCCAATGCAAAAATCCTGAGATCGACAGTGCCTCCTGCCCTTTGAGGGACTGCAGCCTCTTCCTCTTCTCTGGCGTTTGCAGAACTTGGAAGAGGAGGTCAACTAAGTGGATCTCAATGCGAGGAAATCTGGCAGACAAAAATTTCAAGCCCCGATTCGTTCATTATGCTAACTGTGTGAGCTCACCTAGTGTGCCGTGAAGGAGCAAAGTAGATGTTACTAGGCTCTGCCATGTTACCTACTGAGGTATCAAGGCCAATAAATTCGTCGTCGTTAAACAATTCTTGGAAGGAAGGGCTGGGTATCATCTTCTAGAAGAGGTTGAGCTTCTGAAAGAACTTCTGGCCAACGATGCCTTGGACTGAGGGAGGTCAGACGTCGCGGAGAATGAAATGGTAATATACTACTATATAATCCTCTGCTCCATCTGCGTGCCCTGTTGTGATGTTGTACACGACAAACAATCCCGACGGCGAGGTCAAACGTAACATTGCAAGGCTTACCTTAAGCTTCCAGGTCGACCCGGGCCAGCGGATATCTGGATCTCAATCATAGATCCTGTCATGCGATTGAATCTTTCGTGATGCCGCCTTCCCACCTAGCCTGACTTCTTCACAAAGTCAAGGTGGTTAATTATGGTATGTTCGCCCCCTTCTATCGCAGTCATCATGCCCAGGCTGTTTGGCACTCGCAATGGGAAGGGAAAATAACATCCCAGAACTGCGGCGTTCATTTCCATTCCCGCGACGAGCAATGGCATGAAGCCTAACTGACAATACACATTCAATTGGCCGATGATCAATGATATCAGCGGCGAGTGATGCATGATGTCTCGACCATAGCATAAACTTTCGAAGCGCTCGCTTGACCGATGACCTCGTTATCTGGTTGCAGATAACAGCAGACGTCTAGTGACATTACTGGCCCAGGATAGTAGTAGTGATCACCAATCAATAGCCGGCTGACGCGTAAAAAGGGCCCCTGGAATGCTCGCTTAACGGACAGGGTCTCAACTCTGAAATTTTAACAAACCAAAGCGCATGACTTGGGTGGAGGTCTGATTTTCTAGGAACGTCTGCTGGGCACCATTCTTATTACTTGAAGCTACTTGTTTTGCACTTGTTATGGGCTCCCGGTGCCGAGGCTCGTTATAGAGTTTGATGTGAACTCAAGCAAAAACGAGTATATCTATGGGGAACTTCCCGGCGTTGACGATTAGCTTCAACAGGGGCTATTTGCTAGCCAGGTGATTCACTCTAGGTTGGGAAGACAGCTCAAGGGAGAATGGACTGCGGCGTGCTCCAATACTCTGTGAGAATCGAAGGAGGAAACACAACTCCATTTTGCATCCAACAACGGACATCATGATCGAAGTCGATAGGAAATGGGTACATACGTTTTGTCACCGGAACTGAAGGGGCTCTATGAAGATGACCGCCGTTGACTATTCCGTTCCACGTTGATAATTCATCCTAAACCGAGGGACCACTCCAAAAAGAACTATTTACGTTGACTGCCACTATTCGAGATCGATCGGTTTCACGCAAGTAGCGCGAAGGGAAGTTAATATAGATCACNGTCCTAGGCAAGGATGGTTTTAATTATATTCGGCAGGCCGTTAAGTATGAGAAGCGCGTGGACCGGAAGGCTGTAAATGGTACCCGGGAATTTTAGAATTTTATCAGTATATCCTCCCTGGTCGCCCAACTCGAAAGTTGCGGCATGAATCGATCGCCACAAACCTATGGGATGAAGTCACATACCGTAAGTCTTGTCTGCACGATTCAGTTTGTGGCCTGCGAGCCCTTGTGGNGGCATGATGTTTGTGGTCCCTTGCAACATACTATCCAAGGAGGGGAATAAACATTGAGACCGTGTAAGAGCTCTATTCACAGTCGAAACAAAGCAATCGGTTGTTCCTCCACTCATCATCCGTCTATTTTAGATACTGCAGCGCCTTTCACAGCCCTTGCTACTCACGTATGAGCATTCGGGGCGATGGTGTCCCTCTTTAGGCCTCGCCGCCTCGGAGACCATCGGACATAGCAACTCGCTGGAGGAGGAAATGCGTGTACGTCAGTAATACCTGTTCTCAGGTTCTCATACATTCAGTAAAAAATGTTCTTTCCTTATCGGTAAATATTTCAGTCAGGGACCAGTCAGAAGTCCAGGCGAGCGCTAAGGAGGCTACATCAGCTATCATCGTTATCCAAACAGTGCTTCGCAGGGCAGGCAATCAGCATCACTAAGAAGCACCAATTTGAGTTCGCGATCTTGTATCTGACTCAATCTGATTGCTTCTTTGATCAAAGTTTGGACTCAATGTTACTGGCTGACAGTCCTTAGGGATCGAACAGACATGTTTGCGACCGTCAAGCTGCTCTCAAACTGAATAGTTCTCTTCTTTTCCATGGCTATATCCATAACAGTGGAAACAGGAAGAGGATAAATGCTGCTAGAGCTCAAATGCTGCAACACTCGCTGTAAGCTAACTGGGGTTGTGGGCACTCCACTAGCAGATGCCATGATGATGTGCGAAGGGTCATCCCACGTGCCAGAATATCTCGGAGAATCCATTCAGGTTCTCGAGCCCTCCCTGTCACCCAACACCTTAGATCGGAGCTGGCCATACAAGAGCCCTGATTTTTTGGAACTTCATAACACTGCTCGATAGCCACTCCTGAAGAAGAATAGCCGGTTTCGGGTACAGCGATGTAAGTACAACTAGTACTAACTTTAGAGCTTTTGTCGGAGTTCGAGAATTGATGGCCCAGGAAATATACGAATTTAATTCCATCATACTGATGCTACTATAGTGGATAAAAGACGCTCGTTTGCCAATAAAGGTTGAAACCATGGTGGTTGAAATCAATCGCTGAATGTTGCCGTCAGATTCTTTGTGGCACATTACAACCAGTATCGCCACGGTCTCGGTTCATGAATGACGATCCGGCAATTCTGCTGAGAAACTGATTTTGACAAGCTTCTCTGACTAGAATCTACCAGAATTCTCCAGGGACCTAAGAAATTCACGCATTTTTTCTGTACTACAATTATGGTATGCGCGGTGAGACCTCAGCGCGCGGTTATAATAAAGAAAGAAGCGTTGATGAAAGATCCTCGGTTGTATTGCACGATTTCATGTCTTTGGCGTCTGCGATACGCAAAAGTGTCCACGGACGAAAGTCAATCTCTGATGACCTCAGAAAGTGCTGTTGAGACTAGACCAGATGTAACACAATTTTTGCCGCCACCACAGAACGGACAAATGCGTTCTCCCAGACATGGCCGACTAATTTAAGAGATTTTTGGTATTTTTGGGACCGTAACGAGGAACAAAGCAGGCATAGAGAGAGGTTGGTCTCCGTCTGCTTCCATACAATGTCAACCCTGAACAAATAGAAGATCAAGCCGGGATAAAGCCGGAACCACAACAGCAGCAGCCTCCAATGATATCCACCGTGGAATTTCAATCCACTGCCCTTGAGCTTGAGATGTTGTGCACAACGTAATTCCACAAACAGCTTCAGGATACTACTTGACGGCACGAGACCATGCTCCCATTAGACTGTACAAGTTGCATGAACAAACTTGATTGTCGCGTGGAGTATTGTGCACACCGCATCTGCTCCAACTATCAGAGGGGGATTGCTCGAATGGGATGACTCCCCGGAATTCATCCTTTAGCCACAGTCGGGGGCACATATGTAGACGATCCTGAGAGTGCAATGGAAGCGCCACAGGCTTTGTTCGGGAACCCAGAATAGTCCGACACCGCGTACTCGTCTTGGCTGATGTTGAGAAAATGTTCTTAGTCCCGTATCTTCGCCGCATTTGTACCCCGTACGCCACACATGTATGATACGTTGCAATTGGGGTATGGATCCAAGGAGCAGGGCCAAATTCAGACAAAATGGTTAAATTTAGTGCAAACGACGTTTTCGGCTTCTGAAAGAGGACTCGGGACCACGGAGCAGACATAAGAAATTTCCAAAAAGGCTTAGCTGCGGGGTTTGGGCCTAATGGGCCTGACCGGGAGAAAATATGCACCCCCTGTGAGCTCAACTGGATCGCCGCGCCTCGTGTTCCCGATCACCGTTGACCATACACTATAAGTGAGAACGATTGGGAACACCTAGTGGAAGATGGCATCGGAGTCCGGACGCCCTACGGCATGGGCTGGTTTTTTCTTGAATATTATCATCGACCCTGCAAAGCAAAGCTTCGATCTGGAAGTCACGTGAGATCTCACGTTTCAGCAAGGCGTCTCGCGTTTCGAAATCTTGTAGAAGCGAGCGAGCATGCTTCCCAGAATTCTCCTTACCCGCACCCTCGCACGGCCACTAGCTTCCACAACGCACCTGAGCCTTCCTTTACGATGTATCTCAACCAAGCCTGAACAACCAGCACCTCCCAAAAGCTGGCTCACTCAAAAAATCGAGACTTCTCCGATTGCAAGAAAGTGGTTTCTGGCCATGGCCAGAGGGCTCGGCTATGGTAGCCCAAAGCAGCTTGCAGGCCGACGCGCCTTCGTGCTTTATGAGCATGTAGTTGCTCCTACTCCTGATCAAGATCCTGAGTTTTGGCAAAAAGGTGCGCGGCTTCGGCGTTATGTGGGACGACCCAGCTGACTCGTCGTTCAGAATGTCACTTGCCACCGACATTTCAGTCCTGGTTTACAGTGACAAACCTGCATATATGGCTTCTCACCGTCCGGCTACGCGCCCTTCCGAAAGACGACGGCAAATATCATGTCCAAGCTCTCATAGACCATTTCTTCATGGATGTCGAAGACCGTATCCGCGCTGTCCTACAACCTCCTCTCCAACCCACAAAGCCATACACATTCATTTCTCCCTTCTACGTTAATCCCAATGCCCCTAAAACCGATTCAACAACCCCTGACTCAGAGCCAACAAGGCCAAAACGCCGAGGTCGCGCACCCGACCGCATCGTTAACCGTCAAATGAAGATATTCAAAGAGCAATGGACTGGTCTAGGCCTTAGCTTTGATCTTGCTCTTGTAAAAGGCGACCAAGATATGGCTGCTGCCGTCTGGCGTAACCTTCTCGGTGGACGTGGTGCCCGTGGCATTGCTTATGCTGACTCCCCTACGGGCGCTCATTATCGTCGTTCTGTAAACCTTGTAGGAGGCGAGGTCGTCAATGTTGCGAAAATTGATGTCGAGAAGGAGGAAGTAAGGGATGATGGGTCGGGCGTGCATGACTTCCCGCCTTCCGAAGTTGATAAATATGTCGCCTATCCCGAGCTCATGCTTGACGTTGTCGGTTACATCCGCCGCGAACTCGCTCGATTGGAAAAAGTCAGTGACGGGGACATTATGAACGGCAATTGGGAACTCCTTAAGTTCCCCTCCGTGAGGAGCATCCATTCAGGTTCTAGTGTCAGTTCCGGGTCTAATGACTCTGCCTCTTAGATTTTGTACTTTACGTAGATCACCAGATCGGTTTCGGTTTAATCATAGCATACTATACTTCTTAGACATCACCTGTTTTTAGCTTGCACAAAATCCACGCCCCACTGTAATCACATTAAATTACCATTTGAAAGAGTTTGGAGTTCGAAGATAGTGTAGGCGTCGCGCGAAAAAATTCGGATACGGGGAATCGAACCCCGGGCTATCGCGTGAGAGGCGATAATGTTAGCCACTACACCATATCCGACCTGGAAATCTAATTACAATCTAAAATCACATCCACAATTTTGTGCTGCCGAGCCAATTCGCATCCATCAATCTGGTCTTATTACCGCCTTTGCGTGTTCCTCCCTCCTAAGACGAACCTACTCCATGGCCGATAGCCTCTCTCCGGAATGCACGCCTCTCAAACACGAATATGACTCCTGCTTCAACGCCTGGTTTGAAGGCTACCTTGAACCCGCCGTCGCTGCCTCCTCAAACGCGGAAGCTCGCTCCGCTTACTCGAAACGCAAAGCGGAAGAGTTCAACTCGAAATGTGGGCCTATTTGGGAGAAATACAAGGCTTGTGTCCAGGTGCGCTCGTTTAGTTTCTACACCTGTAAGTAGACTCATGAAGCGTCTTCGGTTCTTTTAGAAAGCCGTGAAGGATAAAGGACTCGACGTGTTACTCCAGCAGGCGAGAGACGAACACCCCTTGACAGAGCCCCCGCCACCACCACCTATGAGTAACCCTGCTAGTACGAAGAAATCATAGCGCTCAGATTCTGCGTA
This sequence comes from Leucocoprinus birnbaumii, assembly GCA_027627405.1. NCBI lineage: Eukaryota > Fungi > Basidiomycota > Agaricomycetes > Agaricales > Agaricaceae > Leucocoprinus > Leucocoprinus birnbaumii. Next base: position 12,479 of record JANIEX010000702.1, read on the forward strand.
AGCGAATTTCACTTAGCCTGACTCTGTCAAACTCATTCAAGGCTGCAGGACTTTCGCATTACGCCTGAAAGATCAGGACACGCCGCCTGCACCACGCCATGAATCCTTGTGGTGGATTCACGAGCCCCGAAGGCGGCGGTACTTGTTTCTGGAGACTACACAAATATCTTGCATGTCAGACAGAAATTTAGGGTCCTCACGCTCGGTTTGGAGGAGTATTTTCTGGCTGAAAGTGTATCCTGTATATGTATCTCACTTGTATTCACACCCACCTCAAATCCTTGGATTCCTAGACCAGAAAGACTGAGAAAATATACATTTGCATTTCGGAACGCGACAACGGACACGAATTCCGCTCCGATCACCTTAAAACCAAATAAGCCCAAACAACCGCTTTTCCGTTCCGTGTTCGCGTCTCTGGAGTCTGACGAGACCACTCACCACCAGCCATCTCCACGTCCCTATTCTCCCTCTCGCGCCCTAGTCCGTTGAGGCGGCGTCAGAATGGCTGCGAAAAGTAAAGCACGGTAAGTTTCCTGTGTTGTTTTTGCCCGTCTAGTCTCTCTGACGTTGTGACATGCCTTGCAATGCACGCAACTACCCAATTCCACAGAACCATGATTATCCGCCTCATCTCAACGGCACAAACCGGATTCTTTTACACGACAAAGCGCGTGCGTCAAGGACCGAGGCTCTCAGCAGTCAAGTATGACCCTGTCGGTGAGCGCCAACTTCCTTGCTGTCCACTCAGAGCTTCATTCTCCTCATTTTCATGAAGTGGGTCAGCGAGTGTTGTTTGTGGAGTCTAAGAAGACCAAGAAATAACGAGGGTTGTTTGGCTAAGTGGTGGGAGTCGGGCTAGTTTGAAATTTATGGTCTCTAGGTACGTCCAGAGTGAGCGCCACTGGTTGGTTTGGCAAATTCTCAAAATTAGTTCTAGGTTGCCTCTTGCAGGACTCCTCAATCATATCATGTCGGCTGCATATCGGGACAAAAATGTGATCGCCACAGATATTTACATATTCCAATTGTTATCCCCGAGTATCTCCTTCTCCAGTTGCCAGTCTTCTTTTGTATTGGAGTATTGATTGGATCTTCCGCTTTGGTCATGCACTTGTCTTGTTCTCTATCTCTACACAAACCCGCGAAGAATGAATGCTCCGATGCTCATAAGATAGACCCAGATGGCTCCATTGGATGATTGGTCACGGCTACCGAACACTGACTCTGTGCCTCCACGCCATGTAGACTCCACCACATCGCTTTCCCATCCTTTCTGTTTTGGTGTTCTCGCCAACGGCGACCCTCGAGAACCGAGAGAGGAGGTATTTGTGGGCGCCACAACGGAGGCATACAAATCTCAATAAGGTATGTATCATTCAATGGATTTGGGCGCTGACACCTCAAGTAGAAGTTCTGACGCGGCGTGGACACTGGAGTGGCTTTTATTCCGTCTCTCCCTGTGTGGCGGTCGGCCCAGTCCAAGGGGCGGAATGGAGATAGACGCATACCTCCAATACTTGTCGGGTACTTATGTTGCCAGACCCGATTCCAGGCGGCTCACGATGAACGACGCGGCGTTTCCTCTGTCTTTTCCCAGCTGTGCCCATGGCTCTTGAGAATCCGACCCTTTCTTTACTGGGCCTGAATAGCTCCGCATACGGGAGCCACATATAAGATGTCTCTGGGCCTCTCCTTTAGATGCCTCACGATCTTTTCCCTCCTACAGAAATGAAACGGCACTCACAACGCATCCCGAAATCTGTCCTGATGTATACGTAAACCGGTTCGCTCAGCCCAAAGAAAATTACTGATACAATTAATGTCTAGTACGCCGGATGAGTATCGCCTTGATCTACTCACTAAGGCTCTCCTCACGAGGCGGAAGCGGCGGGCTCTCCAAAAGCTCAAAGGAGACTCTGCGCAGTCAATGATCGACTTGTTGCACTGGGTTCGCAGAAGGTACATCGCTGCACCACATGTCTCGCTAACTTTGTTCCAACTCAAGGCCCTCCTACCACCTACGTCTCTAACCCCGCGTGTGCGGGATCACTGTCGCATAATCCTTATCAAGCTTTGCGTCACGCACCTCATTTTCCCTCGATGCTTCGGCTTGGATGATGTCGAACGGCATGGTTCAATACCGGTCGCAGGCGGTGGCTTTTCCGATATTTTCGGGGCGGCATTCAAGCAGCAAACTGCATGTCTTAAGATAGCGCGCTCTTCCGCAGGATCTGATCATCTCAAACTGAACAAGGTCTAGTACTGACCATTTTGTTCCTTTCCGTTCAGCAGAGCTCAGATTTTGTATGCTTTCCAGGCACTCATAAAAGAGGGAATCTTATGGGGACAACTTCAACACCCCAATATAACACCAATTTACGGTATCTACTCTGTTGACTCCTTGGCACCTCGTATGAGCTTGGTGCTGCCTTGGATGGAGAACGGGGACCTCACAAGTTTCTTGATCAACAATCCTCGAACACCACGTATGCCTTTGGTTCGTGTTGCTTATGGTGTGACTTGTACAGCCTTCTCATTGTCTCCTTCACTAGACTTGTGATATTGTTCGCGGGCTGAGCTACCTTCATGACGAAAATATCATCCATGGCGATCTCAAAGGGGTATGGCGAACAGACAAGGTTAGGTATCCGCGGCTGATGAACACACGAACTTCTTTTCAGGCAAATATTCTGGTGAATGACAGCTGTGAGGCCTTTTTAGCTGATTTTGGGTTATCGTCCGTCTTGAGCGACACCGCCTCTGTAACTGCTGAGGTCAGAAACATCGGCCCGGGCTGTTCTTACCGATGGCTTGCTCCAGAATTCTTGAATAAGCCCGGTCGGCGTAGTAAGGCTGGTGATGTATGGGCGCTTGGAGGCGTTTTATACGAGGTTAGCCTCCGTTTGTGAATAATGCCACAATGAAACAACCTCTTACGCTACTCGCGCCCGCAGATTTTCACACGACGGCTCCCATTTCACGAATGCAGGGAGAATGGGCAAGTTATCCACAAGCTCATGGGAGGGGAGCGACCGACTCGCCCTCAGAGAGATGCCTCTGATTTAGACAATATACCTGACGATATGTGGGCTCTCATGATTCACCAGATTTGGGACCTCAATCCTACTGGCCGCCCAGCATGCGACCATATACTCCGATCACTGAAATACTGATAGCGTGATATCCATACGCTCAGAAAGGACGTATCTACCCCCATACCACAGACATTACTCAAACCTGTAGCCAGTCAGATTTTCTGAGTGATAAGAATATTTTGGGAAGTGTGAGTATAGGAGACTCCCCGTCGTGTGCTTGGCTAACGTTCTTTCAGCTCGGACATTTAACAAGACTTCACTGCTGCCCACAATTTCAGCTGACCATTAAACATAGACCTTAATTTATATCTATTCCTAGAGTCGACAGAAACCGTGCCCAGCTTCAAGAAGACTAATCTACTGTTCACGGCACAGGCTTTCGTATTAATACACCAATACGATTTTTTTTCGAGTTACTGGTCTGAACTTTGGTGAACTTTGGTGATACTCTCACCTCCAATTTTTGGGATCTAGTATTACGTCCATGGTGTAATGCTTTTCAATACCCAAAATTATTTGCAGAGGGCGTGCGTCTTACAGAAATGACAAGCCAGCTAGTTTGGTATTGTACCAAAGACCTTCCGAGTCGCATGACTGACCTTTTACATCCTATGGCTATCCGGGCTTGCAACCTTTGGGGGAAGTTGCCAGATAGTCGTGTGACCCACCTAATAATCAACGCACAAAATCATCTGTTGAGCTCAGTCTCCGCACCTAGACCCTATGCCGTGGACGTTTGTATGTTTAGGCTCTGGATCGACAGCTTTCTTAGCTCTAGGAGACTCTAAATTTAAACATTGTCATCAAGCGCTAAATCACCCACATTTCCCCTTAATTACACGGCTGCATCAATCCCTGATCTTCGATGCCCTTCTTTCGGCATCAAAGCCCAGCGGCNCGGCANAACTAGGCAGTGATTATCGCTCAAGCGCTCACACAGCTTCATGATCTGGGCGTCAAGACGATGATCACTCAGAGACTGCGAAGCGCTCTCCTTTGCCCACAACCTCACAGACTCGCCACCCGCCCAATTTCCGAACATGGGAACTTCTCACTCCAAGTCCAAGCCAGCCGATCAACAGAGCAAGCTGAGCACACTGACCATACGTAGCACACAGACTCGAGATGCGAAGTCTATGGATCTCGAGGACATGCCTTCAGATTATCAAACTGCTAGTCGAATACTTTCAGAACTTGTCAAAGAGCGCAGTACGAGGCGCACGCTTGCACAATTGAAGGGTGAAGAAGCTCAAGCAATGGCTGACTTTCTCAATAGGGTATTCAAGACACTGTCATGCTGAGCCGCTCATTCATAACTAAAAAACGATTTAGGTACTCGAACGAGAGGATTTGGAGGGTGCCAACAAGAAGGACGTCCTGCACACGCTCGCTAGCCTCTCAAGAACGGCCAAAGTCTTTCCTAGGTGCCTTCGGCTCCTCGATGTAGATTGCGACTTTGCTTCGCCGGATTATACCAGTAACTTTAGCGAGATATATCGAGGAACATACAAGGGGGAGAATGTGTGTGTCAAGGCGATTTGTAAGAACAAGGCGGGTTATACTTACGAACAACTTTTGAAGGTAAGCACTACGCTAGTGCTTCGTCGCTATCTCCTTAATAACGATACAAAGGTGCACGCTAGAGAAGCCATCCTTTCTGCTCACATGTGGCACGACAACATTCTTCCATTTTACGGTGTCTTTCTCGGCGAGGATGAGATTTCTCAAGTTTGCATCATCTCGCCTTGGATGGACTGTGGGAATCTTTTGGACTACGTGAAGAGCAATCCTGGAGTGCCTCTTGCACCACTGGTGCGCCTCTTTCAATAATACGGGGGTTTCAATGTGCTGACAACTGATAGATGGCCGACATGTCTTCCGGGTTAGAGTACATGCACCGCCTTGATATTCTGCATTCTGACCTGAAGGCGGTACGTTGACCACACCCCGTTTTTGTGAGTGCTGACGGCTTACTGGGGGTGTTAGAAAAACGTTCTAGTATCTAAGGAGGGAAGAGCGGTCCTCGCCGATTTTGGTGCCTCCCACGTGACGACTGCTACAAAAACTGGGACCACTGTAGGAGACGCGAACTGGATGGCCCCTGAGTTGCTTGCCGGTGACATCAGTAATCCAACAAAGGACACAGATGTCTGGTCCTTTGCTTGTACCTGCTATGAGGTAAAGGCAGATAGTGCTGATTCGACGGGCTGAGCATCGACTGAACTCATATTTTGTAGCTTATTGGTGGTGGCGCAAAACCATTTTACCAGTTCTCGAATATCACCGCGCTAGGCAAGGCCTTCAAAGACGGTGGTGCATTTCCAATTCGACCCTCAGGGAAGCACTCCGTTCAAGACGATACCATCTGGAGAGAGCTTGAGAAATGTTGGCGCTTGAAGCCTAAGAAGCGCCCGACGGCTCCTCAGCTTCTCGAATTCTACTCTGGCATTGTTCCAAAGGATAGTCTACCTCAGATTAGTCGCCCAGATAAGGGGATCAGGGTCGATAGAACCAAGATCGATGATGTACTTGTTCTTAAATTGCTTCAGGAGGTGCGTATCGTGTTTTAGACTTGTGCTTTGAAGTTTCTTGTCCTGAACAGCTTCAAACAGATACAACTCAAGGCGAGCCTCCCCAAAAGATCGAATTAGATCTACCCTGGCAACGGAGAGGCGATGAGATCTTCTCTGTCGAAGAAGTGTTTCGTAGCATTGTATCATGGCTGTCATATACATCATGGATTCTATTTGACCTGTCAGTCACGGCGAAGAGAGGAAACGACCGAGGTAACGAGCCTTCGTAAAACTATGTCCAATTATCCAGATGAATCGTTCCGCTTCATTGACCTTCTGATGGCCGCCAACCTCCGCCTAACGTGGGTGCGATTGTATAAAGCAATCGTGTCAGTCTGCAGCTTTGACTTTGTTGCGCGATTCTTCTGCACCGATTCCTCATCGTCATTCCACTCTTTACGGTCGATCCATCCCCGAAGTGCCTGTAGTACATCATCAAATATCTGGAGATCAGGAGCTTCAGACTCAAATTCGAGTGCAACGATGTGATCTAGAGCGCCCAAGTGTGAGTGGTTGATATCCAGATCCTCTGATATGACTTTGGTTATGTGCTGCACGAGGGTTTTCCTAGTCTCTACAATGACGTTTTAGAATGGAAGAGGGAAAAGGCCTTGCTACTCACCGTGTGGAACTAGCCCTTTCTGATCCATGTCGTTGATCAGCGGGCAGTCAATATTAGGATCGGGACAGGCCTCGTTAATCTTGAGGTAAAGGTCTAGTCGTTCTTCGAAAAGGATTGTTGGAGGGTGGCCTCTCTCAATTTTCTCGGCCAAATGTGCGAGGGTTTGGAAAATGACAACGTCGGAGAGATGCGTTTGAGTGGCCGTTTCTGTCTCGGTTTCTGGATTTTCCACATCAGAGGGTGACCACCTTGATGCCTCATCAATGGATGACGCGCGACGTTTGTCGCGTTGGGTAATAATCAGGCGCAATGACTCGAGGATAGATGAGTCCCGGATGCATTTGTAGAGGGCGCGAGCGAGTTCCCTCTCCTGTAGGTACATTTGTCCCAGCCAGTGAACACCATATCCTGCATTTGCGGATGGGGAGGGTAAACGTGAGTGACTGTTGTATACCAGCCAGTCAAACCCGGACCATGTCTGGAGGTCGAACACATCAATGACGGTTGGGTCAGCTGTTCGGGACTCTTTCAGCAGTCTTGCTTTCGCCCACTTAATGACTCGGCCGGGCGTCGCAGATATTCTATAGCAAATCCAAGCCTGCGGAGACTTGAACGGCACCTCGCAAAAACGCAATCTGGAGGAATTAGGGAAAAGGTACACCCAGAAGCTCTGGAAGGCGGGAAGAATCGTGGTTATGAGCATGAAGGAAGTTGTGATGCCAATCACAGTGGATGCTACAACTGTGGCTGCATGGTCGATTCCCAACAGCAGCTCAATGAGCCCTGCAAAGAACAGGAGGAGGGAGAGCAGAAGAATGAGAGGTAATATTTTAAGAATTCTGAAGACACCCCACTTCCTCATGCCCTCACTCCGCATGTATCGAATTCCGAGGTGTTCATGGCGAGGGCCTGGGATTCCGTGCGGGTCCTGTCCATATTCCCGCAACCACTGATGACACAAGATACCAGCCATGACTACGGATAGGCTGAGAATCAGACTGAGGAAGTTGTATATATTGATTCTGCGGGCCGAGGCTGTGACCGGCGCCATAGGATCCAAATCAATTGGTAGGTTGGGCTGAGGAGTTGTGGCGTTGAGTTGAATGGTTATGAGAGTCCCGAGGAGAAGAGCAGTTGTCTTGGTGGGATCCTGTCGGACTGTATGGTAAGATTCCACAGCGAATGTACCAGCGACACCAGCAAAAAAAGTGGCCTAGATAGTTGTAGGTTAATCAACAGAACACGCTAAAGGAACGCTGGGACATACGAAGAGGAGTAACTTATCCACCTCATCTTTCCATAACGCGATTTCTCCATCCACATGCCCCTTAGCATACTCAAGGCAGGTCTCCCAAGGATTTTTCTCTTCTTTCATTCCGACATGAGAGGTGATGCAAGGACACTGCATTTGAGCTGTTGTCGTTTTAGTATCCGCATCTTGCAGCGGCGGTTGAGACCCAGGAGCTTCCATGCCAAGAGACTACTGTATCGTTTCGACCGGATGTTCACATAATCCGTAATCAGCCCCAAAAATGAACCTATATATGTTTTAGTCATCCGTAATCTGGCCCCTTCAATGCCTAATTTGGAAATGTCAGACATAACATATGTTTTTCTTCGCTTAAAATGGGTCTATTTTGTGCCAAAAATAAGAAAAATCAGCCATTCAAGACATTGTACACTCGTTTCAAAGCTTCCCAGAGGGAACTCAGGGCATAAAATGAGGTTTTGCTCATCAGAGATATGTTGTGAACTGAGAACATAGTGAACTTGGAGCATAATCCGTAATACCCAGTGAACATCCGGTCGAAACGATACAGTATGTATTATGAACACATGCTAAGCTCCGGTGAGTCTGTCGGTAGAAGATACTCACAGTGGTGGGCATCAGTGGAGGAGGAGAATAGAGGAGGGGAGTAGTGCTGGGTTGGAAACCCTGATGTTATTAACATAAGGGTTTATCACACTGTTATTAACTGTTATTTACATTTCTCACAGCGGGGGGTCTGGTGAACTTGTGTGAGAAACTGTGAAAAACCTCAAGAAGCCGGGAATCGTGCCGAGGCCATTTCCTCTGCATTTTGGGAAAAATTATCTTTTAATTCCATATTCCCATCTCATCATGTCGCCATCTCCCAAAAGTTACTCGAACTCAGCCTGAGATGGTGAAATAGTGCCATTATTGATGGACCTCGTGAAAGAAGTGAACACCAACCCTACACCTGTGGGCACTGGAACTCAGTCGGAAGACCTATAGTTCAACTCTGCAGATCCCTACCGTCAGTCTTGCTGAGGCTGGTACCATTGATGAAGGGATTGGGTTTATCAGCAAACTCGGCGTAACTTATGCATTATGCATTATGGCTAATCATTTATTTTTAATTGCTCATTGATTGATTTTCCACCCTGAAGCATTCCTAGTCGCTCTATTCCAGTAAAGATAATCCGAATGCACATTGGCCCTCTCAGTTTACCGTAGATTGCTCAGTGATAAAGACGCTTAATTCTATACCCTTGTAAGAAGGCTCTTTGACTCTTATAAGCCTAATCAGGTAGACCAGCTTGTACTTGCGTCTAGAGACATTTACGACTCCGGTAAATCTGAAGCCCAAACCACTAGGATAGCAAGTAGTACTACATGGCTGGTTCAGGTGGCTCATACTCCCGTGTAGTGCTTCATTCTGCAATTTAATAGGATGAGCAGGGAGATGCCCGCTCGCCTGGATTCTACTGCTTTCAATACCGCGTGATCCTACACGTCTAACATGAAAGTCATTGGCCGTTTCACTTAGGTTTTCACCAGATTTTAGCTTAGAAATCAAACAAAATTGCGAATATTTGAAAATATTACATAATAGGTTTTTCACAGTTAATAACAGTGTGATAAACCCCTCACACAAGCGCTCGGGGGGCCCTATGTTACTTACAGTTTCTCACATGGCCAAAAAGCATTCCAACCCAGCACTAGAGGGGAGTTCCCGTGAACAAAGTGCATCGTGCTGTCCGCCATCTGAGCTAAGCTTCTTGAAGCTATTGGCAAAGCACACACCTCGGCGCCTTTTGATGCTCATAGTAACAGCATGATCACGTGTCGAACCTATCTCTGGGGTTTTCGGTTCCGATTTTCGTCCTACGGTTCTACGATCCTTCCACTCGCATCTCCTGAATTGTAAAACAGTTCTGCAAAACTTTACAGTCTTGCTATCTCTGTTTCCAAAAGTATCTTACTCAAAAAAACGTTGATTTCGTGAAGCTCATAATTACACACATTTTAGCCACAACTTTCTGAAAAATGAGCGCCTTCTTGACATGCTGATGTCATGTGTTGATGCAATGCACAGAAACGCCGAGACTTGGAGCGGTCAAAAAGTGACCCCTGGTCCTAATTGTCGAGTTTTCGGCAAATTGGGGCATGATCTGCGCGAATATATAGGCAGTATACATGAATAAAGACCAGTGGCTCTCATTGAGAACGAGTCCACTTAGTATTGCC
>JANIEX010000703.1:0-22262 GCA_027627405.1 Leucocoprinus birnbaumii
ACGTCTTGTGACCGTGGCGCCCAAACGCGATGTCACCTCGGGTATAAATCGGTGCCAGTGAAGGTGAGTCACATATACCTCTCTCTGCTTCAAACCACCAAGAATGAGACTCATTTGTGTGCTTGAACAAATAGCGTGACGGACATATATTGTCGGCTTCAAGAATGACACTCCAGCATGTATTGATCACAAGAGCAGCCAATCAACAGCCATCAAGCGCTCGGACCCTAGGGCGCTTCAATAAAGCGCTAGTGCAAAAGCGAATCTCAAAGAAAAAAGACTTGAGAGGCCCTGAAAACCTGAAGACCAGAGTCAACTTGCTCGAAAAGTATGCCTGAACCCAGATAATGGACCTGCGAAGGCCACGCGGAGAGAGGTCGAACAACGAAGGAAATGNCACAAATGACTCCATGTCCCCAATATAGAGCTCGAAAATCACGGTTCTCCTCGTAGCGGGATCGAAGTGCAACCAGGTCCAGAAAGAAAACCCCAGAGACCTAGGTAGCGACAGCCTGTAAAGCTTGGAATTTGCACAACAAGCAGCAGCGACGTTGCAAATCTCCAGCGTTAGCTAAAGACGTTTTCTCTCGGTGTTCTGCTCCTCAAATAAACCAGTGGATATTTCAGAGAGTGCTTCAGAATATATGCCTCGTCGAGGGGAGGCCGTAAAGCACGACAAAGGCTAGTGAGGTGTCTCGAATCATTGGGGAAGTTGATGTTATGATGCCAAAACCAAGACGATGACTGTAGCGACGAATTGCGTTCAGAATCGACTGCTTGCACGTAAGATTTATGACGCATGAGGGGCATGTAAGTGAGACCAGTCTACGCACCGTCACTGATACATGTCCGACTGATTCTCGCCCTTTCCGTGTCAACAGTGCTCCTTCGCTGTCTACCCTCGTTCTCGAGGTGTCTCCCAGTGCACTTGATGACACCTGGTGGCCCTCTATGAGAAGTCTAGCGCGACGGATGCGTCGTCGAGCCTGTCTCTAAGCGAGGTCTTGTGACTGTTTGACGATGTAATTTTCTCGATCGTGCTTCAGCGAACCAGTATGAATCTCCGGGAATTATCTATCTTCTGGAAGTGCCTGCATCCATAGAACTCTATTGAGAGTTCGAGTACTCCGGTTGGGCACATAGCGACGGGGAAGGTGAAGGTAAACGTAGGCTTTCTGGTGTTTGATGGCGAAGAATGAGTCGAGGATCTGGTCGGGTCGTCCCGAACCAGTCACCTCCACCCAAATTCGAAATTCATGATTTTCCCTGGATCACAGCGTCGCGCTGGCCTTCGGCCTCCTTTTCACCCTCTTACCCGTCCACATAAGCTCAAGGAATTTCTCTCTCGAATCTGAGCATAAAACATGGGCCTTTTCGACATTGCGGGGATTCTCTCCACAAAGCTCATTTTCCCTGAATTTCACGGTAAAATTCGTGAAGACACCCAGTAAAAGCCGGCTGAAAGACAGATACACCAGCAGGCAATCACGAACTCCGGCTTAGCTCGACACTCGTCAATCTCACTGGATGATTCTGGAAAATCGGAGTACGTCTAGTTTCCTGCCATTTCATCCTCATTTCTCCTCGTCCAGGCTTCAATTCCATCTCTCGCCAGCCAATCGAACCATGAAAATCTCCTCAGACGGACCTGCCCACTCTGTCCCCTCGCCTCATTCACGATTTCCGTGGCCGATAGCTTTCAAGCTTCGAGGGTCGAATTTGTCACCGGTCAACGGTTCAACGTTCAACACCGGCAATTGACACTGGCAGGGCCTCTGAAGCTTCAGGCCTTCAGGTGTCGCCATATCTTTCGGAGCCTACTTTCGAACCTCTAAGGGAAGTGGTCCAAACCACCTGTCAGCGTTATCCGGGTTGGCAGCAGCCGAAGCCACGATCTAAAGCTCTCCTACTCAGCGGCCAGAACCGGACGGGTCTCATGACGATTTCCGGCGGATATCCTCTAAAACAACGAAGGTCCTCTAGTATCCTACCGAAAAGCCTCGATATCACGCTATTCAAGAGACATTCCTTTTCACTACACTCAAGTATCATACCGTTTGTATTAATAGTTGCAACAACGATGAATTACAACTCAAGCTACCGTAATATAAGTTACATTGCATAGCGTCATGAGCGCACGCAAAAAAAGCCAACACGAAGCTGGAAGACCGAGTCAAGACTGGGAGGAAACGGTTACGAAACTTCCTCCATATCCTCGTCCTCATCGTCTTCGTCATAATCCTCATCAATCTCCATCTTGAGTCCAGACTCGCCTGGCGTGCTAGCCGGCACATTCTCAGCCTTAATCTGAGACACGCGTCAGAACAGCAGAAGACGTTCACGGATGTGGCACCACATACATTTTCATCCTTATAGTTATCCTTCAGCTCCCACATACCGTTATGCTCGCCACTCCGGTGCAGGAACGCAATCTCCGACAGGACCTCCTTGAGGTATGCCTCAGGTTGCTGTGTCTTGTCACGCAATGGCCGTAGACCCCAGCGTGGTGTATCGCGGAAATGTGAGAATAGTTGATCGAGAAGTTGGTTCCGAGGGATACGAGCCATACGCTCGAAACCTTTTGTAGGTTTTGACTTTGTTTTCTGAGCTCGTCGTTAGTTATTGGTATAAGAATATCGAAGTAAGAAATACGTACGACGAGGTCGTTGAAAGCACCACCACTACCGATGCCCACACCACTACTAAGCCGGTTGATCCCACCACGACCCATACCAGCATCCTCAATCATTCTGATCTGTCTCTGTTTCGTATTGTATTTCAGGTGCCGTTCGCGCATCTGTTTCCTATAATTCTCGCTGAATGATGGTCGCAGATTACATTCGTGCTTGATTCGACCTGTAAGAATTGTCGTCCGTGCTCTTGAATTGTATGGTTGATTCGATCCATGAACAGATAATGAAGCGTCCTTCGGTCGTTCAGCGACGACAATCTGGTTTTCAACTGCCTCGTTAACCATATCAAGTTCGTAGCAGTCGGGCTCGGCTCCACTGGCCGTATAAGAAGTGGTAAAATTAAATGCAGGGCGATTAGGAAGTTGAGGTGGTGGTGTACTTGAAGTGCCATTCGAATCTTGACTACTGCTCGGGTCCTTATTTGGCGGAAGGAAAAGAACGAATCGCGGCTTTGCACCAGGTACTCCTGGTGGTGGCGTATAGACGCGTATTGTGGCCAAGTGAACGTCTTCTGCATTCACTGCTGCCCACCGTTCCATAAGGAATTTTGGCATCTGCAGAGTGCAAATTCGTGAATAACTGCTCTGAAGTTGTTGTTTGGATAACAGGGACCTTGACGAGCCATACGCGCCCGCTTCCTTGGTCCAGCATGAGGTGCTCGTCGGGGTCTGGTTGAGCGTCATCGTCGTTGGTAGTTTCGGCGTCAAAGGGCTTCTTTTCGTCGTCCACAGGTCCGTCCATGATTTAGTCCAGGCGTCAGGTAAAGTTAAAGGTTATCCCCCGGTGAGTGTAGGGCGGCGACGGGGGCCCAAGTGGCAAAAAGGAGAGAAAACAATTGTTGTTCTGTAGAGTCAGGATTTGTGCCGGTTGGGGAATCGAATGTGCATGATGTTATTTGTTTGTTCTCCAAGGTTTCGCAAAGCATGTGCACCATCATTACTAAGCACCGCCGAAGCATTGTCAGTGTCGCCCACAAAGCCTCGCCCACAAGATTTCTATCACTTCTCCGTGTTCGTTGTCCGAATCTTGCAAACTTTATAGCCCTGAAACTCAACACTGGCGCATCAACCTCTGTTGTATCATAATGGAACTGCTACGGCTTGCTATATTCGTCCACGCTTGTACGCTAACCTCTGGGCTTGCTCTGGGCAGTGGGCTAGTATCACCGAATCAACACTAATCCGTGATATTCCACAACAAAGGAAGCTCAAATTTGCAAAAATGCTGTTTTACGTACTCGTGGTTCTATCACACGTTGACGACGATCTCTGCCCTTACATGTTACAGTGTGACGCTAACCTCGTGCAAGGAGTGGTATATTTTAGTCGAAATGCTGTTAAATTTGTCTGCTTTAGTATTCTGACTCACTTTTCCATCTGTATAATAGGCTGTTACGACAGCTACAGCTTATTCATTGCACCACCACCATCTCTACTCAATGGTTCCCCCAATCCACGAATACCTCCCAAATGAAATCTTCTGCGATATCCTTCTTCAAGCAGCACACGCTGCTGGCGCCCATATCCCACGGCAAACACCTTCCAGTCGCCAATCTGAGCCAGACCTTCGGGAATCGATCAAATTCTCGAGCGTCTGTCAGGGCTGGCGTCATATCCTCACAACAAACAGAAGTTTCTGGCTCGATAACTCGTTCAAGAACTTCTTGTATCCCTCCCCGCAAGATGCATTGGCTTGCATGAAGGCCGTCCTACGACGTACATATCCGGGCTTCAATCGCATTACTATGGACTTTCGGTCGCTCAAAGATCTGGACCAAGACCAAGCTGAAAGGATAATTGCGGCAGCCCTTTATATCCTCCTCAATGTTGCCCCCGAAGTTCTGTCGTCGCAATGGAAAGAGCTATGCCTGTTCGTTGCAGATGAAGAGCTGATCAATACCATCTCCGATTATCTCACCCTGGAGGCACCCAAAAGCGCCCGTGCTAAATTGAGCCCCATCACATCCCTCCAAGTGACATTAGCCCTTGATTGGCACTCCCGTCGCCCTTCATCAAATGTATCCAACAGGCCTCCTGGACTGCCATCTCTTGCATTGCCTTACTTCAACACCCAGAGTTTCAAAAGCTTGACACGCCTTCAACTCACAAACGTGCGAGCTTATGTATTTCCGTCCATCATCCATCAAAATCCTTTGCTATCGGGGCGGATGTTTGAACTATCCCTTCATCGCTGGACATGCAAGATTGACGAACCTCTCTTCATTGACGACTCCGATCCTGAAGCAGGAGAGGCTGACCCTCCAATGCCTCCGTTTCACCTCGTAACGAACTCGCCAATGAATATTTTCAACTCCTCATTTGCCTCTGCAACGACACTAACAATACAGTTTCCGATACCCGTTTCACATCACAATATACCCATCAACCTTCCATATAGCCCAAGCATCTCAAATATAGCTCGACTATTCCTGAAGAATAATTTTGATACGGTCCGAGACCTTCGATTAACAAACGTCACTCCTCGAATTTGGCTCGCTTTACTTGCGTTATTAAAACGGCTCCCTACACATTTGATGACAAGCGATCCTCTCATACTTCCGTTATCAACATTATACTGGGAAGGGCTCACAATCCAATTTGCGCCTTTCCAATCTCGTTCCAGCACAAGGTCTTCCCCTCGCAACTCTTCAATATCTCCAGGTATTTTGATCGACAACGATGAGCAGGAGAACATTGCTTCAACTTCTGCGGCCGTCTTCCCTCCTATCCTCAATTCCGAAGGCGACCCTCCCTTAATCAAAAGGATCAAAGAAGAACTTGGTCTACCTTTCGACGTAGAGACGGAATTGATGAAGGTCGAAAAAATTGAAGAGCTCCAGGAAGTGATGAGACGATGCTCCGTGCTATTGACCTCACGGTTGCCAATGCTGAGGAGAATTAACATTTGTGACTCGAAAGGTGCTTCTCGCAGATTGGACTTTGAGGGACACGAAAGAAGCGCAGCTTAAGAATATTGGATGGAATGGACTACGTATGTTTATGCTTAATCAATTTTATGCTCACTTCTACTTTGGAACATTTCTCTACCTACATAACTATTGGACCCATTTCGACGACTACATTATTATATTTACTACTCTCTTTATTGATTTGGTTGATCATTCATGAACGTTCTTACTCACCGTTAATTTGTATCATCTATGTACCTTCAGTTCCCCCTAATCCAACAGCTGTACCTCGCTCCCGAAAAAATGACCCTCACCAAAAAAAAACTGGGAACGATGACTTCTTGAGCTCATAGCTCCGCGGGCCCGCGGTCACTCTGTTGATCCGTTCTCCATCAGTACGTCACATGTTCAGACATTATGGGACAGCTTGGGCTCATTACATTTAGGTCGTAATGCCCTCTACATAGTTCTCAGACTAGAGACTCGGCTGGAAATATTTGTGAACCGCGTCGATACTCTGGCAGTCAGGTCGGCGAGGCGTTGCAACTTGCCAATCAGAGCGTCATAATACTCTCTCTCGGCAAGGGAACAGCTATCATGTCTCAAGCTCTGTGGCACTCTGGAGAATCAATAGTAAAATAGCTACAGTTAAATTGACTCGATAATAAGGCAATACCATTTCATCAAGAGAGAGAACGTATTACTATGATTTTTAAATGGATTGACAGGATTGATTGTTTGCGCTTCTCTTCCTGAACATCATCTTTGCAATGGCATTCGGAGTGATCGTCGTCTCCATAACGAGGTTACGAGGACGCTCCATTGATCCATTCTCTAGCTGAACGTCATAATTCAGAAGAACATGAGCGAGGATAGTCTTGATTTCATTGATAACAAAAAACCGCCCAGGACTATGGAACGATTCATGGAGTGAATGGACGAATTGGAAGAGGACAGAAGAGGACGGTGCGTACCAAGCATGCCTGTCATAACCGAACACGATATATGTAGGATCCAATGAAGCGATTCCTCGGCTTTTCTGATCTGATTGATCTGTACCGGTGACGAACCTAAAACCACTGAAAACGTGAGGGTCGAGGAAGGTCTTCTATAGGAGGAGTTAGTCATTGTGAGGTTTGTCTCCGTTTGCTCTTACCTTGTCATTGTTCATTGCACCGCTAGCTACCGCTATAAACGCACCCGCTGGAATGATTGTTCCATCTGAGAGACGCCATTCTTGTATGACCTTTCGCGTCATCAACACTTAGACAGTGGTCAGCAAAGGATTTTTCAAGGATTGTGGTACAGGCGTACTAGTTCCCATGTTATTTAGCCTCTGGGACTCCTTCAGGAAACTGTCGAGTTTGTGCATGCGCTGAACTGCAGCTTTGGTCCATCCAAGTTCACTTATGGCCATTTCCACTTCTTGGCGCAATTCCATTATGTACTCCGGATGAATCGCGAGATCGAACAGGGCTTGAGTAGTAGCCTACGATGAGTCAGAGTGGCCATGGGACTGGAGAACGGACAATTCTCAACGAACCATACTCGTCGTATGGAGGGATGCGAAGTTGATATTGAGTATGCGCATAACCAAGTCATCGACAGTCCGGTGTTTCGCCTCTGTGCAAGTGTCCAGAAGCCAGCTTACGAGATCATTCTGCGGGGTGGGTCAGTCGGGTCCCAGGTTTTCCAACCGATATCATTCCTCACGGGTCTATCAGGCCAATGAAGCCCATGCAATTCCTCTCTTCTCAGCCTCTCTCGGATAAGCGGCCCCAGATACTCCATCGCACGCCGTAGAGTTTTTTGTGCTGTTGTTAGATATTTTCCAACGAATCTAAGGTCTAGTCAGTTTCCGTTCGTGGTGGTATACAACTGGCATTAAGACATACGGCCTCATGAAGCTCGGGACAGAATTGATGATTCTGGTACTGATTGCGACATCATAAGTGAATCCCTCGATCAGCAGGCGGTATCCAGCATTGCGACCTGAATTTATATCAATAAATGTGAAATAACCTGAAGACGCAAAACTCACAGAGAGGAAGGCCAATGAAATATCTGGTATTTATGCGACAGACAATGTGGATAACCGTTGCAAAGGCTGGAACCGTCACCCAGTCTTCGAGAAATCCAGTTGATCAAATTAGGACCTCAACGAAAATTGGCAGAAAATCGCTCACCCTCTGTTAAAGGAATATATTCCGCAAAAGACTGAACAATCTCATCCCGGATCTCGTCGAATTTATTCATCATCTGCCGCGTGAGAGGTGAACGAATGGTCATGTTATGGTAGCTGTCCTCATCGGCCTTGCGACCCAAAGTGTACTCAATATGCATTGTCTAGGGAGTGATTAGAAGAGCGTATACCACGAGTCTCAATCATTATCACGTACCTCCACAACAGCTCGCCTGAGAGAAATGACCTCGTCTGGAGTGGTCTTCATATCGTCCAGCAGCTTCTTTCCTGACAGAATGACTACCCATCTTGACATGGTAGCGACTTTGAAAGGCCGGCCAGCATACTGCCGAGGTCTAGTTGTTACATGCGGGGCTCAGGGGTTTGAAATGTATTTACCTTGTTATAACCTTCTTGCAGGATTTCGTCACCATGGCGTGTCCAGCGCAGTGCGGTTAAATAGGAAGTAATGAACGATGAATGACCAACAGTCGGAATAGCGTCAAGCTGTGAGCGGGGCATCAAGATATGACAAGCCACAAAATACGAAATAGTATACGCACCGGCGATTTTCGAAAGCTGAGGTACCCTAGAACAAGTAAAGTGACGGTGGAAAGGTAGAAGACGATTTGTGGGGCTGAAAGGGTGGGTAACAATGCAAAGATGAACAATTGGGGAGTTATAACCTTGAGATTCATCTGTGGTCGCAAGCAAGAAACAGATGTCCCAGAGCCAACCTTAAAAGCCGATGCATCCATTTCACTGGTTAGAAATCGGGCGCGCTAACGGTGCTTGTGGCCGTTACTGAAAGCGGTATCGATAGTCTATCGGTTTACTATCGGAAAGTATTATATAATAAAATAATCATGTAGGCTTTACCCAAAACGGTTGGTGGCTGTATTACGCATGGAAATGGAATATTATCATTGGCTGTCAATACCACTATCAGTCGAATGAGTGTCTTATTGGTCCTCGAAATCTCTTCAGCCGCTGTTCAACGTTCAGTGTGCCGGGAAATAAACGGACATCATTAGATGCATGGATTTTGAGAACAGAGACTTCAAACACATCATGTACTTGTGTCTCATCAAGTTATCCAAAAAATTCTAATGCAATAGGAATTGTTTCCGAATTCCGTAGTGAAGGGAGGAATAAGTTTTCGAGCGAGTCCTTTAGAGAGTGGTCTGTTCTTATGCGCCGCAGGCCACTGAAATTTTTGGACATTTACTTTGCAGCCCAACCACTATTTCAACAGTAAACAAAGGATTTGTAGCAATATTAGTGCTGTATCTCTGCGGACCGACCATTCAAACAAAGAATTTGTAATGAGGTGGTTCATTGGTGATCGGTACACAGTGACATTCTATTTCTCCTGAAAACCCCCCCCCCAATGCAAAGCTCTCCGACCTTTGAATTTGATTGCCAATTGAGAGTTGAGAATTGAGCACGCCCTGTAATCTTGTTCATTCATTTGATCTGACTTTACTCAATGCATATACTGATGAATGACTCCTTGAGGTTACTTGATCCGTGTGAGCACTGCGGGCGCGCTGAGAGAAATTCAGGTCATATATTGCCCTGAAAATTGGTATTTTCTGGCTTCAGTAATTGTCTTCAAGAGTATTCCCACTTCAAAGCCACCTAAGCTTGATAAAACTGGTGTTTGTGGGTGAAGACCCCGGAAATAATTATCAAAATAAATCAAAGATTCACTGATAGAGAAGAGACAATGTAGATCCATGAAGAGCAGTATAAAATTGTAGATAATTGCTGAAATATAGTGCATGCATCTCCAGCTACTTCAGTTAACTTCTCTAGGTTCTCATGCAACTATGGCTTCTTTGCCATTAACGCGCCAGAACCCTTGTAGTGACTGCAGAAAGCTGACATATGAAGGATGCCCGTGTCGTGACAGCAATAATCACCCCAACAATCCATGTAACCACTCAAAGGTGATCGCGAAGTGCCGGCGAGATAATTTGCCTTAGGTGTAGAGTGTCTTATTTAGGTAGTCTCATACTAGACAGATCAGAGATATATTACACACTGGTCCAGCTTGATATGATTAACGAGACTATAGTGGGTGGCAGTACGCCGACATACCCCTTCAGAGCCTTTTCACTATCGGTGAATTTTCGATTTATTTTTTTGATTATTTTTGGGTTTTTCACCCACAAACACCACTATCGGGCCAAAATTCGAGCTGTCAAAGTTAAAGATTTAACGTTTAGACCTCCATAAAGATTGCCTTGAGTCGTGAGTGCACTGTATGTATCCTCTAGAGCCGTAAATTTTCCACTCAATCTAATGGTGGAAGCGGCCTGGCACAGGCCCCCGGAAAATCCACATGTATGTCGGTGGCCAAACCGGACGAGAAATGGTCGAATCCGGCCATGAGGCCGGGAGCAAAAACGGACGGTGGGGACTAAATTCTGCTTGATGCTGGTTCCAAAAACCGGACAGACCCATAGGAAATTTAGCAAGTAAAGGCTCACGGTGAGAATCNTGNTTNGGAAAATGCANCCTTTCTCAACGGCCAGGCTCTNTCAGCAACTGTACAACTTTTTAGCGATTTTTTTGAGGTTTTTAAGCGATTTTAGGCCATTTTTTTTTCGAAAATCCGGACGGAGCGGTATAAAAATTGGGTTGAGCTTGGGAGAAAATCCGGACGGCAGACCTCACGGGGTCCGGACGAAAAATCTGAAATTTTGGAATTTTGGCTACTAACATCTATAGGTATTTTCCGGGGGCCTGTTGTAGACTTTAATCTGGAAGAGGGGGTACCCCCCCTCTTCTAGATACAAACGCTCGTTATAAACCAAAATATCACTCTCTGAGTGATCGCGAGCAAGATTCCATCACTCCGATTGCCCAACCTGGTTGAAGGGCTATCACAAATTGTAGTTCTTCACTACTACTCCATCATCCTTCATAAGCCAGCCTTTCCGCCTCCCAAAAATCCCATTGTTGTAGTAATTCTCAGTCACCTTGTTTCTCCTAAAGCATTAGCTGCGAAGTTAGATACGAGAATTCTGGAAGAAGACCCGAATGCATAAGACAGTGTTGGCATTGAACTCGACGTTCTGCTTGCGGTCCCCGACCTTCTGTGGTAAAAAGAGTTAGTAAGGAAGTTGCCGTTACCTGTGCTGTCTCTTCCTCCTCTCCTGAGAATGTCTGCTACTGGTGTATATACCCTTGCTCAATCTTATGAACTCCCAAAGGTCCCTATCATTGTCATCCCACTCTTCCATGGAGTGCTATATTTATAGATGCACTATTAGAATAAAATGGCTATGGTTTGGTAAACTTGATATAAACCGTCGGAGTCCAAAATTCAAACAAGGTTTGAGAGATAATCTAGGATTCTAAATCCTACGGAATGGCTTCCATTAACCCGCTGACGGAGGCTTTGCAATTGTGTTCGATAATGATTATAATCAGTGTTTGAGCTTGTCTGCTTTGGTTCGCAGGTGCAGTAATTCCTAATTCTCCGAAGTGCTAATA
This sequence comes from Leucocoprinus birnbaumii, assembly GCA_027627405.1. Classification (NCBI taxonomy): domain Eukaryota; kingdom Fungi; phylum Basidiomycota; class Agaricomycetes; order Agaricales; family Agaricaceae; genus Leucocoprinus; species Leucocoprinus birnbaumii. Next base: position 11,288 of record JANIEX010000703.1, read on the forward strand.
AGGTAGACCCTGGACGGGTAAGTCCAATGCATGTTTCCTGGATAGGTTGAGGTGAATCCAACAGAATCTTCGTTATACCTACGGCGAATACCATCAATTTGGGACTTGTAAGATAATCAGGAGGATGGCTCCGCGACTAAGAATCCAACAAGGCAGGCATCAAGCATCATATCAGCATTGACCCAAGCATGGGTTAAGGCTAGCGCAAAGTCAGCATTATCAAGCACTGGAGTGCAACTCAAGAAGCTCACCGAAAAGCCTCGTACCATCTCTACCCGCCACTCGCATTAATTCCTTCTCACCTCCAGGATGAAACTCGATGTATGGCGTGATATTGTATACTTTGGCGTTTATAGCTGTCCAAGCGTCGTCACGGGTATTGTGCTGTTTGAGCATTGAAGGTGACACTCGCATCAAGGTAGGTATGCCCTGAGTAAAGCTTCAGTACCAGGATTACAGAAAAAAATGTATAGCCAAGAAGTCACCCTGAGGTCTTTTCCCGAGGCTTTGAGGTTTGCCCAATCCATCGGACTGTGGCCTGGTGCTAGTGCAACCTTCTCTCTCTTCTTCGACGGGCGTTTCGTGGTAGTTGGAGGTACTGCTAACGACCCAGGACCAGCGCGAATTGGATTCAGTAGTCGGTTGGATGGAATAGGTGGGGGAGGCATTAATTGGGTATCTGTCAAAACCTTGGGTAACGGATTCGACGCAGCAGAGGGTTTCTGCTGTACGCGCTGTGCGCTATTCAGACTAGGAAATGCAGGTGGTGAATCATCGTCATCCTCGCGATCTCGTTCAGTCTCTGTTGCTGAACCTTCATCATCTTCATCTGGGGGTGGAGATTCGCGAGTGAGGGCTGGTACGTCCGGATTGTTGCCGTCTTCTGTTGTTGTTTGTGGGGGTGGAGATATAGAAGAAATACCTGCTGATAACCAGCCACGTAGGTACGATGTCATATTAGGGGTTGCGGTGGTGGTAGTGGTTGATGGGCAAGCCGGTAAGTAGTGTCAGCGAAGCATATCATTCCGAGTCATTGGGCCAGGGTAGGACTATTCTGGGACCACCATCTTCGAAGCTGGTTGATCCGTTGCCATAGGTCCGGACGGCGGACAGGGACACGAATGGTCTCAGGTTTTTGGTGGAATTCGACCTCGCAGTAGAGTTTTGAGAACATGGATTGACTACAGCCAGCCATCGCGCCAATCTATCGGTAAATCACTGAAACTAATCTAGTGTACAAACTACTGTACAAACGAGTCGGAGTCGCGAGCTACCTGTCGTAAATATCATAGTATCATTCATATATGTACGGCGTCGGAATCCCGTGACGGGTGCAAGAATACACAAGTAAAATGCGCGAACATGATAGGGCGATCCGGCAATTAAGTATCAACTAAGTGCTCAAGAGCCTTCTCAAACAGAAAAAGGGCCTGCGCGATTGGATACCAGGCTCGACAAAACCTATGATCCGGTTATCTTGACGGGTTTCTGAGGCGGAGTCAGCATGACGCCATCTAAAGTATTGCGAAAGATACATACAGCTTTGGTCTTTTTTCCACCAGGAAATATCGCAGCGATTTTCTTCAGAGACGGAAGTTTCAGCTGTTTCGACTCTTCAAACGTCTTTTTGAACTCTTTTTCGATCCGCTCGTGCTCCTTCCTCAACTGTCTGATCAAGTGCTGATCGTCGGATTTCTGCACCTGCGCCAACAACGATGCCATCGCCTCTCTCTGTTCCGCTAGCCTTTTCTGGAGATCGGTGTATAATGCTTTCCCGGCAGCAGTTTCGTTGAGGTTGATACCGTTGTCAACTAGCTCCTCTTGTAACAGGACTATCTCGGATGCATCCTTTTTCAAACGCCTCTCGACGACTTTGTTGACGACGCTCCAGGCGCCTTTGAAGGTGTCACTTTCCAAGCGGTCGACCTCGGATCCTCTGTCAATCAGATTCTTCCAGAATTGCGCCTTGAGCTCCTTTTCTCTCGCAAGGCCAATATCCTGAGCCACTTTCCCCCACATTGTAGTCACTAGGACAACCTGTGTCATCATGAGGTCGCCACAGAGTTCACCGAACATGCGGAGGTTCTTGTGAGGACTCCCGGCCATACGATTATCGGTTATACGGTGAAGGTAAATGAGCCCACTCAGTTTAACGTCCTGTTTGTATCTAAGGAGAAAAGATCGTTAATTGTATATTAATGAAAAAATGTCAAAATAAGCTCACGTATTCTTCAGCCAGTCGCTAATCATGGTCAGAATTTCCATGTCAGACCTCGTAGTATCGTCAAAACCAGGTGTATCAACAAGGACAATATCCCTTCCAGGAATAGTGGGAATTGGCATTCGGACAGCTTCGATACCTGTTGTTACCGAGGCCAGCGAATGTCCAGCGCGCAGCTCCGGTTGTCCAGTGAGAAGGTCAATAAACTATTACAATAGAGCATATAAGCATCTCTCGAGGTCGTTTGAGATCTGCACTTACAAAGCTCTTTCCAGAGCCTGTGGGTCCCATGAAGCTATACGAAAACGTGAGCGCCTTTGTGGTTCAGGAATGGGCAAAAATACAGCCTACGCGATGATAATGTCGTCCTTCTTGACGCCTTTCGTCGCATTAATCACAGTTCCGGGCATGATTGGGGTCGCAGTCTATCCAAGTCGACGGTTTTGGCTATGCGACGAGAGCAAAGTTGTTGGGAATCGCAACGAGGTATTGGTCCATTTATACCATCCGCAAGTCTATGCAATTCCAGGCATCGCGTGGTGAAGGCATGGACATCAGGTCGCCTTGAGGTCAAAAATGCAAGTTGATTGTTGTCAGCTATCGCTTTGAGCTCATAGACATGGGTCGGTTTCTGGAGTGAAAGTGGTGGAATCGTTGGATGTAGACGTTGAGGAAACAACATCGAGTATTGACAGTTGAAACCGGGTGCTTTTCTTTCCTTCCTGTTTCAAGGAGTTGGGCATAGCACATTTTGGAGCGAAACGACAATTTATATGACGCAGACGCAATATGCTGACCTCGGGGAACCAAAGGGGCATGACAAGCAGAGCCGCAGTGAGATAGAGTGAGATATTGATTGAACCGGCGACCCTAGGGCCTAAACAGAGCACATCACGCTTTGATGCGGACAGTACGACGCAAACACTTTTCAAACCGAATTTCTACCCTTTCATTTTCATTCAGGCTTGATAAATGGTAGGCAGATCACAAAATCCGTATATTACGATGGTGTAATGATAGGAACCATTCTGAGGTCGAGCATACGCGGAATATCACATCATACAGACATTGGGACCTTTCCTGAACCAGTATCTGACGAAACGCGACCGCCAACCTCTTCAGGCCGCTCTGGACCCACCATCTGCTCCTCGTGCCGCCTCTTCAGCTCCTCGATTGGTGGCACACGCCTTCCACGCAGGAAAATCTTTCCACCGGGTGCATCCTGCAGAGCTCTCACAATCACATCCTCCTCAAAGAGGTACTTAATATCCTCCAACGCAACCCCGCTCGTTTCTGGAAGACAGACGTAGGTCCATATAGCCATGACCATGCAGCAGAACCCGAAAATCAGGAATGTGCCAAATTTAATGGTATTGAGCATGATTGGTGTGATTTTTGAGATGGTGAATGAGAAGAGCCAATTGACGCCGACTGTGATCGAGAGAATGGCTGGGCGTAGGTGGTTAGGTGCCACTTCGCTGGCGACTACCCATCTAATGAAATGTAGATTACGCATTACGTCAATGAGCGGGAAGATATCGTGNTGAGAAGGCTTACGGTACGGGGCCCCATCCGATGCAGAAGAATACTGCATACAGATACACTGCAACGATCGAAACATAACTTGCCGGCACNACTCCGCCGTCTGGATGAACCGCAGTGAACCCACCAATCCACAGCATCATCAAACCTTGGCCAATCGCGCCGACCAAAAGGCACATCTTACGGCCCCAGCCCTCGACTGCGATAGCCAGTGTCGTTCCCACAGAGATCACCTATAGAGGATATTGTTACAGTTGAAAGCCCCAGGGTATAAGAGCCAAGCATACTTTGACAATACCATAGACACCCGTGGCGAAGAGTGCAGCATTAGTGCCCTTGATACCTAGGCTTTCGAAAATCTGTGGGCTGTAATAGTTGATGGCGTTGGTCCCATTCCACTACAAAGCCAGAGCCGTCAGTCAACAAGGTGTTTCGAAACACATACGAAGACCAACCTGCTGGAAAAACGCCACTAGGGGTGCGATAAATGACCTCAACGCAATAGGGCGGGATTCGCCCATTCTCCGAACCTGCTGCATGATTGACAATTTGTCCTGGCCAACAAAGTCTCGTTTAATCTCCTCCAGTGTTTCAACGACAGTGACATCATCTGGTGCCTTCCCGGTAGTAAGGCCCAGGACGACAACAGCCTCCCCATACCGCTCGTGTTCAACAAGCCATCTTGGAGATTCGGGTTGGAACAGCATCGCGAGAACGAACAGAACACCAGGAACCAATCTATAGAGTGTCGCATATACTCAGTTNAAGAGGCGATCCAGAGGAGACTAATAACGTACTGCATAATGAAAGGAATACGCCATTGCATCTCTCCATAAGGTATATCCTTCGCAGCGCTGTAGTTGACCCAATCTTGCACCATGAATCAGGAACACATCCTCCTCTATTCAAGTATGGGGTATACTCACAGCTTAGCATGATCCCAACGTTATTTGCCAATTGAACCATTCCAGTACACCTTCCTCGAATAGACTTGGGTGTGCACTCGGACACATAGTACGGCACAAGCGCTGAAACCATACCAACGCCAAAACCACCCAGAAATCGACTGAAATACAGCACCCTTAACCCAACAACCATGGAGCTCCCCAACCCGGCGATCGACTGGAGGGCACTTCCAATGATGTAGATCCAGCCTGATGCAATGAGTGATGGTTTTCGACCGAATCTACTGGACAAATAGCCAGTGCTGAGGGCTCCGAAGCTGACATTACGTTGTAGGTACCCAATGAGCAAGAGTATTACTTCTGGATATCGAGTAGACTCACAAACACCCTGCTTGCAAAACCGACACGATATTCCCGCTTAAATTAGCACGGTCCGCAGCCGACATCTTGTCCAATCCAAAGTATTCCTGGAACGACTTGATCGCCAAGACGCCTCCAATCAGTCCTCTATACATCGCGAAGAACAGAAGAAATCAGCCAAGACCCAAACCAAGGCTAGCGGAGCCCAGAAGCCACAGCACTCACACATCCCATCCATAGAAAATACTGCCAAGCGACGCCGAAGCAGCTAATATATAGGCATTCCTGTATTCCACGACCTCTTGCCACCGTTTCTGCCAGAGCCCCATTCTCAAAGCCCGTAGATAACCAGCGTGATAGTTAGAGAAAGGGTAGAGCTAGATCCGAGGGGAGGAAAGGAGGCAAGAAGATCCAGAGGCCACACATACACCTAGCTTGCCAGATAAACTAGGCGAAGGTCGTGGTGGAATTCAATTTCGAATGGCAAGTGGCTGCTTCTCGAGCTTCTCCAACAAGCTCCTTTGAGTTAGAGTGGACAATGTATTCCATCACAGTAGGCATGTGAGCGAAGTTGGTCAGCGGTCCATACTAATAGGAAGAGAATCAACGTGAATATGAGTAGGCGACGACAGGAGCATCATCACGCCAAGGACAGGACTGGAGCAAGCTGCTGCGTCAAAGAATGTCGAAGTAATCCTTGAAGAATTCGGAGACAAAACCTGTCGGTTTAGCCTGTTCTCGCGTTTGATCGGCGGCTTTAAACAGGTGCACGTCATGTGTATCAACCTTATCTGATACATGTAATTCCTTGGGAACTGAGTCTAAAGTCGAAAGCTGAGAAGGCTCCCACTCTGAGGCCCATCTTAATGAGTAGTTACAAAGTTTTCTACAACCGCGAAGAGATAAGAAGCTCAGCAAATACAAATTAAATTAATAGTATTATTAATCCTGATAATCCAGCAGAGCAGGCGTGCGGAAATGACATCAATAATCAGGGCGTAAATGAAAGGAATGAGTAGAGAGAGGTGTACGTGTGTGTGTATTTTTATACTTAGTGCATACGGTGTCTATCCTCCGAGCGCATCATCATCATAATACAAAGCTCCAAATTGAAACCGACAACTATATTGTACAAGACCCTAGAAGGCCCCCAACCAACCCCAACCAGCACCACCATCGAGACTTTCCAACAAGAAAGGGACATCAAAGTAGCCACAGACAGAAGAGAAGAGAATATTCACTGCCTCGAGCTTGAAGTTGGAAATCCAGAAGTCTAATAGAGAAAAATCAACGAGACTGAGAAGAGCAATGGAGGCGAAGGCGACAACGAGAGATCAAGCACGTTCTCTCCCTTGCAAGGAATCATGACGGAGGGCACGAGGAGGAAGGGCAACTTGAACGACGTCAGGAATGGTCGCAGGTGTGGCGGTGGCGGTGAGAGCCTTGTCGATCACATTATTATCATTCGCCTTGGCAGTCGCGGCAGGCGAGGATCGACCAGCGAGATACCTTGCCTTCGCATAAGGTAAACTGTCAAAGCGATAACGATGACTTGGTTTTCCGTCTATTTCGTTTGATGAACGAGAGGTATCGCTATTATCGGGTCCTTTGTGATAATCGGGCTCCTGTTTCGCATCGGGCGCCTCGTATGAAGGACTGTGCTCGTCTGAGGTCGGGGAGGGGAAAACGTTTTGCAGTAGGGATGAAGAGGTCGGCCTGTAGGCTTTTTCCGGATCAGCGCGATCGAGTCTCTGATCCGTTGAGCCCGCGCCGGTGGGCCATCCTTCCGTTGAAAACGGATGTTCGGAACTCGTTGCAGAAGAACGGGGCTCGGACGTGATCTTGAGCGTGTTGATGGCGCTAATCAGCAGTAACATGGTTGCAATGAATGACATCCAAGGCTAAATGACGCGTCAACGAATGCTCAATAATTGTTCAGCGTGGATCAATGGAACACTCACCAAAGGGCCCCAGTGGACCTTCCAGCCCGCGGCTTTGAACCGTTCGTCTGCAACACTCCACATGGCAATCATGAACACAAACACAATACCCGCGACTGCAAAGGTCGACCATGCCAATACCTGCAGCACGCGCAGGTTTCGCAGTGTCTTGAGTCTTAAAATCGGGATGAACGCGAAGAGAGTCATTAACGACGCGATCGCAGCTGTAGTAATTCATGTTCCATTGTTCCGAGTAATCAATTTCAGAGTGCCCGGTTAACGCGATTGTGAATGAAGGTCAAGAGCATCATCATTGAGGGATGGGTGCAGGTCGTTCGGCCGAGAACGAGAAAAAGAAGGCGGTGGTGATTGAGATAATGAACAAGCGTTGATTTAGAAGATGATTGTGATACAATAGACGAGCAGATGGTGGTGTCAATGAAAGAGGCGTGGCTGAAGAAGCTATCGGCAAACTCACCCACGGGGTATAGAGCAAGGGCTTTAGTTATAGGTATAGAAACCTCGGGTTCCCAAGTATAACCCAACCTAAGGGCAAGGAGAACAGTTTAGCTTCGTTGAGGAGCAATGAAAGAGAGGGCAGTATATACTCACCCTAACCTATCCGAGCATACTGAGCCCTCATCCATGCACCATCCCCAGATCCCGAATCTCACTCCGCCGGCTTGGGAAGTCCACAAGAAATATAGACCGGGGATTAAGGGAAGCGAGAATGTTGTCAACATTCTACGCACCGTCGTAGAAAGCAGGGATACGCAAGAGCAGTCAGTTCAAGCCTTCCTCGGAACTGGACAAAGCAAGTGCTCACAAAAGCAGGAACGCAATAAAATTCATGCCAACTATAGGGGCAAGTGACCAGTTACTCGTAGTATTCCTCACGCTCACAGCGTCTTCGCGTATGCCGCCTTGTTCAGGTGGCCCAGAAGACTCGGTATGAGGATTCCAAGGAGGCCTTGAGTCTGAGGGCTGTTCAGCCATCGTAGGCGACTCGAGCTTGTTATACATTCAACAGGAAAGAAGAAAGAAGGCGGAAGTTGCGGGTACAAGGGGGTTTATAAATTGTCAAACGGCGCGCTTTCCTCGAGGAAGTCTAAGTCCCTATTAGAAAGGTATGGGAATTCGACGCGAGGACTCGTGACAGGGTGTTGTCCACACCTCAGATGAGTGAAAATTGGTTAGTAGTAGAATGATGTTTCAACGAAGCAGCGCCAGAAGAGAAGCCGAAGTCAATGAAAAAGGGCTGGGCAGACCGGCAGGTGGTGCAGTACAGAGAGGTGTTGTGGAGAGAAGAAGAAACTCGCAGTTCGGGATGAAAAAACGTGTGGAAGTCGCTCCCGCTGAAGCAAAGATGTCACCAAGAGCGCCCTTGACGAGGTCCGAAGCGAACCACACAGTTTGAGTAGGCTGCGGGCATTGGCGCCTAGTCGGGATAGGGATGAAAATACCAGGAAAAATGACAGCAATATAATGTCGGACACCAACTAGTGGCTTGATTGAGCTAGTATTCTCGACCCTAGAGGTTAGCGCGTAACGTGTACCACTGTAATGAGGCGAAAATAGAAACGCCATCAGAGTTGAGCGCCTCTTCTTAGTGTTGTTCCACAGTGCAGCAAGGCAACTGTGAAGTGGATACTTATGGCAATGTGTTATGCTTCACAGCGATTAAAGTGTGCAGTGAAGCGCTGTGAAGCATAGTGCTCCTTGAGCTCCAAGGAGGATTGTATTGATTACTAATGTAATTCCTGGCATTCACTAGTGAGGAGAGCGGGATATACGAGCGTATTACGACGGTGGCCTATTCAAACTTGCTATACAGGGAAAGGCTCAGAAAGCGGAGAAACCTTCTATTGGTTAGCGCCAGGCTTCACACCACTTCACGGCCACTTCGTTCTACTGTGCAGTGTGTCGGAGTACGAAATTCTCACAGTGCAGCACAGTAGCTTCACATTGGCTGCGCTTTAGGAGCAACACTACCTCTTCTCCACTTGGCCAACACCGCCGAGCTATTCAAGAAGGCTTGCAGCCCCAGGACATCCAACACCTCTTGACATCGGCGAAGCGCTGTATATGTCATACATTCCTTCAGGGTAAGAAGTAAACACAAAAAGCGTCAAAAACAAATCCCTGAAAATCACCCGGACCGATATACGAGCACCTATTTACTAGACGTCACGGAAATATTTCCGCGCCAACACCTTGCTTGGGTGTTACCTTCAAATTGAAACAGTGGGGGTTCTAACTCACTGTAATAACAGCTCAATTCTGAGACAGAATTACCCCTGCGTAAGTGTAAAAAAGTCAAAGGGAGATAAGCGGGGCTGTATACTGTCTTAATACCATCCCTGAGTTTCTTTACTGAGGATTTGCCCCTTCGCCGCTCGTCGCTCGCTCCTCACGGCTTGGGGCTTCCTTTTTGCAGCTTCAAAAATTGTACGCCATTTATAATTCATCAACTCATTTATATTCTTGAAATCAAACAGGGTAGATGTCCCTTGGAGGCAACCTGAGGCAACTTAGAGACTAAGAGTAGTAAGAGGACAGTAGTCCCCACTGTCCAGGAGTCACACGTGTATTTGCACATATTAGTATCAGAAGGTAGGACCCTGCGCAAATTGATGGGCAATATGACCCCTCAGAACCCGTATGCGCGTTCGTACACGTTAGGATCCCACGCCCTCGAGGACCCTTTATGACCGGTACATGACCTTGCCAAGCAAGGTGATAGGTCGCTATCATTATCGCATGCCAAGCAAAAACATCATAGAAGACGATCATCCATCAAAACGGTCGAGACCTCAGAACGAGATGGTGCTTCATAAACTCATGGACAGGAAACACTGGAAGGTTTCGCTCCGAGCCACGTCGAATGAGAGAGAGAAAATACTCGTGGGGTTGTCGTGGAGAGTCACGGCTGGACTGGTAGTGCCGGCCTTCGTCGAATTTGGAAACTTGAAAGCCCGGGAACACTAGTCGCTGGAGTAACTTCGCAACTCACTTTGTAAATCTTTAGTATCTCACCAATGACTTCTAGAGGGGACGTGTTGGATCACGCGGAGGAGTGTACGTCCTCGTTCACCGACGTTACTGAGTGGGAACCCAAGGCAATATATTTTTCAAGCTCCAATATTTTGTACGGACGGTAGATCACCGAGGAGCCTGAAGTTTTCATACGCTCAGACGCTGTCACTACGGCTCAAATACTGTTGGAAGACCAGTAAAGTACTAACAAATGACATCGGCACCCAGGCGCTCAGCGCTCAGTGCTTGAGTTCCTCATCAAAGAGATATCAAGTTACCGGTTCTACGCCAGATAGCAACACTTACACGTTGAGCGAACAGTTCCTTCCACATCACAAAATTCTCGAGGTCGTGATCGGACAATATCAGGTCCATCATACACCTACATCCATCGTCGCACACCTACATTTGGCATCATACGATAATTCGTAAGATATGAGAGTAGCGCGTTAAGCGACTTCAATCGGTGACATCGGTTTGTCATCGTGATGGTCCCAGACAGGCTCCAAGTCACCAATCTTGATCTTGCTCAATTGGCGGTACGGCTGGATTCCAGTTATTTATAAAGTCATACTTACCTAAAAAAACCAGTCCTGATATCCAAGTGCCTGGACACAGACTCTTATTCCAATGGGGTCAACAAATAATCAGACAGAGTCAACGAGTCTGACCACCATCTCAGACCCCAACTTGAACTGAAGTCGACGGCTTCAAGTCTGAGAAAGTCGCCTCCCAATCATCCGACTCAAGCGGCGCCAAGTCGACGACTTCAAGCTCCAGTCTTAGAAAATCGCCGCCCAGTCCAGTCCGATCCAGACGCCAAGTCGGCGGCTTCAAAGCCCCGCCACACCAGCGTCTAACCCATGATCAAGTCGATCAAGTCGGCAGGAAGTGCCAGCCTCGAAAACGCATGCCAGTGCACTCATCCGCTCCCAGACTCATACAGAAAAACCGAAATCAAACTCATATTC